>WHYT01014456.1:0-16020 GCA_009806455.1 Tetrax tetrax | reverse complement strand
CCCCCCCCCCCCCCCAAAAAAAAAATTCACTTTGTCACCTTTCTAACTGTAGTACTTCCTTAGTGCATATTTTGCTTGCACCACACACCAAGCTATCAGAAACTTAGTTTGCCTTTTTTTTTCTTGTGGTTAGTCATCTCAGTACCGAATTAAGTTTGTATTACTACCTTGAGAAAATTTTGCTGAGCATTGTATGCTTGCAAAAAAAATTTTGAAAGCTTCCTTCTCAGAAGAATCTCTAATAGTAAGGCTATGTAGGTCTAGTCGTTTTTAGAGAACAGCCTCTAATTTTACATAACAAGATATAAGTATGCTATACCTTTATAATTAAGATTGGTTTCTGATTTTTACATAAAGTATAGCCTTCCTGTGAACTTATATTGTCAAATCATTCATCAGAATAATTATGTGATGCTGTAAACTTTTTCACTATGTTGATATGCTTTTCCTTCATATTTTCCCTTCTGAAAGAAAAAGATGGGAAAGAATTAAAACTTAATTTACTTTAATGTAGAGGAAACATTTTTCATGCTCATAGGGTTGGTTTTTTTTTTAGGTTCTACTTGCTAATTTACAGAATTTAGCAATCTGCAATGTGACTCCTAATGAATATCACATAGCCTTTAAAGTGTTTAGGACTTCAAAGAAATACAGGGTTTTTTTTCTGGAATTCTTAGATTTATCCTTAGAATCTTTCCTGGCAAAGCTCGGAGTATTAAGTCAGATTTTATTTTAGTTCTTTCTCAGGATGATTTTGAGGCATGTGTATATTACTAGGATGGCTACTCCATCCTCCAGCTTCCACTGAGCTCTCAGATGAACGCAATCTGGTCCTTTTGATTGATTTCAGTTGTATTTGTGAAGTCGTTCCATCAACTCTTTTTGATCCCTTTATCTCTGTAGTGGTTTTACTCTCATTACCTGTAAAGACTAATCTGAGGATAGTACCATCCTCTCTGGTACAGACCCATGCCAATAAATAATTTACTTTCCCTGCAGACTTTTGATCCTGTTTGATTGCACCCTTGTGGCCCAAAGGATCCACAGTCTTGGTTATGGGATTCTTCTGATATATTTGACGAGTTTTTGATATGTTTTGTCTATGTGTTCTTAAATCTTCCTTAGTTTTGTTTTTTTTAACTCACCTGTCAAAAACTATGTTTCAGAGGCAGTATAAAAGAAGGGATAAAATATACAGGTAACATATTACCAGTAATAAGGTACTCTCCCCTCTTTTACATTTCAGTATTTACTTCAAGATCTCTCTGTTTCCATTTTCTTTTATCTTTGTACCCTAAGGAACAGATGTACATGCACGACTGTTTCAGATGACAGGAGAAATTCTTGTTTCCTCAGTACTGTGGAAATTGCTTAGAAATAAGGAAAGTCTTGCCTGAGGAAGACTCTTGAATACTTACTTAGGTAAAACACTATGAGTTTTGTGATGGACAATGCCTCTTGTACTGAAATTGCAATAGGAATGCCTGCAGAAAAATATGGACTTGCTCTTTCTTATGTGTATTTTCCTGGGAAAGTAAAATATTCTATTCCAAATGCAGTCTTTTTAGTTTAAGTGAACACAGAAAATAAAAAACTCTTTGAGGGCAAAATTCTTAAAGTATTGTCTATTACTCTATCAGGATAGAGACATGGAACGAAAAGGAGATGTTACTCTTTCACACCAGACTACAGTGAGGCGCTGAGGAGGCATTATCTTTGCCCTGCATCCTTCTGTTCAGGATAGGGTGGAAGAAATCATTCTGTGTGAGGACAGACTGAAAGAGCCACTCCATACTACAGAAAATAAAACCTGATGAGAAAAAGTGGTTTGAATCACATTCCCACTGGTGGACAAACCCACACAGAAGGTTTGAAGCAAAAAAAATTGGTTTAACCTGTGTGCTAAAACAGCCATTGGCCATTGTGTAATGAGTAAGGGAAACAGCATTCGATCATTGTGTCAATTGCTATATTCTCTCATTAAAAAAAAAAAAAACAAACCTAACAAAACTGTTTTTTTATTTTTTTTTGTTTGTTTTTTAAGAAAATCAAAGAACTGAATGAGTCTCATTTAGTATAAAGACTAGAGAGAAAATAGTGCAGGTCTTCATCCTGTAGAAATTACTTTCATATTATTGTGGCTTTTAACCAGAGATTTTAGTTTGGAATTGATATAATGGTGTTATTCACATATATATCAGCTACAAAATATCTTTTTAATTTAGAATAGATGTAATTTTATGTGATAAATGAGTCTGTGCAATTAAAGCCAGAACCCTTGGGGAATAATTATCTAATAGTGGCACCTGCAAAGCATCTGAAAAAGATTTGTAAGAATCTGAAGAATTTTGAACAAAATTGCAAAGAAATACCCTAATTTGAAGGTACATAGTTAGAAGTGAGAAGGAAAAGAATGATAAGTAGAATGGGTAGAGGAGTTTAAAAAAACCTAAAAAATTAATAAACCACAAAACCCACAAACTCCTTTGAAACTGCAACACTGTTATGGTACAATAAAATTTGAAATAACGATTTTATTCTGTTGACCTGTGTAACCTCGGCTGAGGTAAATTATCATAGCTCAGGTATTTTCAGTCATATCATTTCTACCAGAAGCAGCTTAGTATCACAGACATACAAAAATAATTTCTAAGAAAATGTGAGTTGAAAGAATACTTTAGATAATGATATATTTATTTCTGACGTGGTTAAGTATGCTTTTCAATTACTATTATTTTGTTGAATACTTCATGACAGAGATGGTAAAATGAATGCACTTTTTTGTAATAATAATTTTTTTAATATTAAGATGATCTAAATCTCCCACAAATACCTTGCTTTTCAAACTTTAGTAAATGTTTTAACTGTTTTAACTCTGCCCACAGTTCACAAATGCATAAATTTATACTCTCTTCCCGTAAACTAATCAACAGAAAGCTCTCTTGAATTTGGTAGTAATTTTGATCTCCAACTGCAAGAGCACTTCTTCTAGAGTTGGTTTTCAGTAAATATTTAACTTTTATTTTAGTAAAAAAAAAAAAAAGACTGTTTCTTAAGCAGCTATTTTCCTTTGAATACTACCATTTCAAATCAAACAGATCTGGCAAACTTTATTCCACTGATAGAAACTGCGGTATTTCAAAAAAAGTATAATTGAAATGCTCCTATTTATGCATCTGAGGATTTTCCCCCCAATCTTGCTTAAAATTTACCTAAAAAATATAGTACATTTTCAAAATGTCTAATCAGATTGAGTGGCCATTACTATCACTTTTAAACCTTCAGGTTTTTAGCATCTTTGATCCCCTTGTGCCAAACAAGTTTTTTACACACTCAGGTCATGTATGTCTTGTGTGTGTTTACAGCAACGGAGAGGAATTACGATTTGTTCCTTTTTGCTGTGTACCTCATCTGACTTCAGCCACCACATATCCGAATACTAGCAAGCAATGATTGGGTTTTGTAGATTCAGAAGTATACCTGACAGCAAAAGAAACCCTATCTTGGGGAATAAAATTAATAAGTTATAGAGTGTGCTCTCAGTTCAGGTGCTGGGAAAACATAATTTCTTCACATTGCACTCGAAATATGCTTTGAGGACACTGAGGTAATATTATCACTCTGTGTCCAGATGCTTTGATGCCTACATTTTGTATGAGGGGAGCAGCTGAACCTGAGTAACCTCTACCCTTCCAAGCTGGAGTTATTGTTGGGCTACCTATTCTATTTTTGCAATAGTAAAGTTTAGTAAGTTGCTCAGCTGATGTATGCAGTCCAAAATACATTGATTAAGGCAGTTTTGCCCACAAATAACAAAAAAATTAAAAGTCCTGTAGTCATAAGATTGCATATTCTTTAATAAAAAAAATAGATCACATCTTCTACAGTTGTAGATAGAAGCATAATATATTTGCAATACTAGGAAGTAATCTACATATAGCAGTGAGGCAGATAACATTAGAGTCATTTGTGTAAGAAGCATTTTGTAAACTGTACTGTTCTATCATCTCACAGATGATATAAAATGTTGGAATTGTTAATTTTCCCATCACCAAGTGGTAATAACTAGCAATACTCATGACATTTCACAGTGACAAATTGTGAAACAAACGTACATGTAAAGACCCTATGTCTGAACCTGCTAGAGTGCATTTTGATGCATAGCTTCATAAAGAGTACCTGGGTTTAAGAAGAGAATGGAAAAAATGGAAACCAAATGAATGATCAGTAAACAATATAATGAAAAGGATTTAGCTAAATCTAAACAGTGCTTTCATAAAGTCTATAATTTTTCTTTAATGTCATCCCAGAGTAGTGATTCAATAACTATATTTTCTTTGTCAAATTAGTCTGTTTTATAACATAGAATAATAGAGTGGGATATTTTGAAAGGCTTAAACAACTTCTCAGGCATATACTCATTCTGCACAAATTTCAGTAGAGATGCTTAAGTCATATGGAACCTTAATGGAGAGCAACTATTCCCTACTTAACCTAGCCAGATACAAGAATTTCTGGTTTTCACATTATTAGCAAGAAATCCTCAGCCAAAAAAAACCAGTGACGCGACTGCTATGCTCCAAGTAAAGCATAATCACCACTGAACTTTGTTCTTCATAGGCTATACCTCAAGGACAAGGAGAACAAGTTTCCTTTTAATGTAGCTGCATTAGTGTATTGCATTTGTAGATTTTTATCTTCAAATTTGACATAGGCTGGCTAAGTGGACCAATGTTGACCAATTCAATCAGCCTCATTTGATGAGTCCTCTTTGAAAAACTATTTATACACATACTTCTGGAACAGGTACCTTTGCTTTTTGTTTCTCAAGAGAGTTTTGAGTCAAGAGAAGCTGAGGATAAGAACGTTGAGAGAGATTTCAGGGCTTTTTATGTTATAAAATGTGTGTACATCTCTAATTGGCTATCCAAGTAGAAAACATGTTGCCTAAACTGAGATATTTAATATTTACTGTTAAAGCTGAATGTGCCTCATTTGGTCCACTTATTGGGCCTTACTTCTCATGCAGGGTACAAACGTTTCTTTCTTTTTTTTTTTTTTTTTTTTTTTTTTTTTGAGAAGGGGAAAGATCCTAAGCCCACAGAGACCAATAGAAAAATTCCATTGTCTTCTATGAATCTTGGATCAGGATCTAAGTAGGTAGTTCTGATGGCCCCAGAGAGAAGCTTGTTTCCACATGACTTAATGCAACGTTCTCTGAAGCAATGTGCACAAATATTTTGGAAAAATTCTGCCATTCTTGACTGACTCCTGAATAATACTTGGAAATACAGTCTGTTACAAGAGCTTCTGCTCTGAGTATAGAAATGGAGTGAACAATCTAAAAATAATTACTGATTCAAAGGCATTTTTTACTTTTAAAAAATATAATTACAAAATAAATGAACAGGATAATCTACACACTAAACGCATCTTGACAAGATGCTTTATGTGAGGTTTAGATGAACAGTCTATCAAGACAGTATAAAGGAAAAAAATTCAATATAGAAAATACAAGGTGATATTTTATGACTTTGTTTAACAGGAAATGAATCTCAGTGATTTAAATAGCCATATCTATGCTTAAAATCTATTATTATGGAAAGCTATCATATCCAGTGGGGCACATAGGGAAAAACGTGAAAGAGGCTTTTAATTTCAAATTAATAGATGTAACTGATCACCTGCAAGAAATATATCATTTTATTCCAGTTTTCACTGATATAGGACTTGATCTTGTCTCTCATTAGTACTGGGGAGTGTAATGTTTGTGCATCCTTAGAGCTAGTAGGAAAAGCATGTTCCTCTGAATTGCAGTCAGATCCTGCACTACGTGGTTCATGAGATTTTCTGGTTCTGAATGGCACACTAGTGATACATTAAGGAGCAGCTGCTGAAGCAAGGGTAGATGTAATATACCCTTCTGATTGAGGCATGGCTGAGAAAACAGTAGAACCAGTAAATCCTGCAGAATCCAAGCACAGAAGAGTGACTCTATCTGTTTTAGCTTTTGAATTATATGTGAGAGCAGAATTTGTCACAGTCTACTAGTGTGTTGCAGAGAACTCAGGACTTGAGAACTCAGTGGAATACAAAACAAATATAGTAACAATGAATAGAACCAAGGACAGCAAGAACCCTAGACAAATGGTTTACTCCTCTTTAATTGTTAATCCTTTAAAATATTGCCAGAGAAAATAGCACATAGTGAGATCCACGTCTGCTAGTGATGCGATGAAATTGGTCGTTACCTGAAAGGTCTAAATTTTTCATTCACTTAATGAAATGACTGCCCACTCAACCATTTTATGAAACAGCTAAAAGTTTCAAGGACTAAAGACTAAAGTAAAAGACTAAAAATATCACCTATGCTTTAAAACACAATACCTAATCAAAAGGGCTCAAAAGGGAGAACAGGTAAAGCTATTTTTGCTTTGTATTTTTCTTTTTTTTTTTCCCCAAAGATAGCAACTGTGCATCACTTCACAAAAACTGATATTATTAATGTCATTTGATAAGATAATTGGAGGAGAATAATACCAATATTAATAACACGAAGATCCTTGAAATATATTCTGTATTGAGGCCTCTTAAAACTTGGAGAGTAAAGGTGTGGCTGGGAGGACAGAAATATGATTATTCTTCTGTATCTCACATACACTCAGGTGTATTATGGCTTGCTCTAGAATAATAAAAGTAGTAGGTGACAGAGGAATCATCAAATACATTCAAAAGCTCAGTTCTTGTATTTGTCTTCTCAGCCTAGGTCCAAAAGTGTTTCCATCACATACCCAGGGATAAAGAACCAACAAATTTGAATATGTGGTGATCTTGAGGGAAAAGATCTACCAGTTGCTGGTCTTTTACCTCTAGTATGAAGGGGCAACTTTAAATATCAGGGAAGTTAGAAAACACTCCCTGCATGGACAGAAAAATTATTGGGTTTCAGTCAAGAAAAAAACCAACTACTACATATCAACATGTTATAAATGAAAAGGAGAGATAGTAGAAGGCTTTATTGGAAGTAGATAAGAGAAGCTGAATTACTTGTGGCATTTACCATCCAATATAACCAATGTCTCAAGCAAAAGAGGAAGATCAAAATTGCACACACTTAGACAGTTTTAATAAAACAAATAAACAAAAAAATCATATCCTTGTGCTTATATGCTCGTAGTTTTGCAGTGTTAACACAGGTGGAGAAGAAATGCGCATGTGGACAAACTTCCAAAGAGTTAATACTTATTTCCATAACTGAAAATATTTGTTTCATCATTTCGTGTTATTACATGCACTACTTTTCTTTTAGAAGTCTTTCATCTTCTTCAGCTATATTCATGTGTTGCTGACTTCCACAATAAGACACTTGATAATAATATCCTACAGTGACACAAATTTATTCCTTTTAACATCCCAGTCAGTAAGAAGTTGCTGGGGACACAAGTCAGAGTGATTAATAGCACACTATCCGTAGAAGTTTCAACCGTTCATAGCAGTTATGTAATGGAATACTCGTAATGCCAGGTTTTGTGGTGTGATTGTAACCATCACAGCAGTCATTACCTTCTTGAAACCTTTTCTCTTTCGAGAATGATTGCATGACTAACATATACTTTCTTAAAAAACATAATATTCACCTGCAAACACATTCTTCTTAGGACCTTATAAGTCATTGAAATAAGTTGGAGCTGTTGCTCTGTTAAAAGAAAGTATATGGTCAGAATTTAAAAAGGAAATTTTATCTAAGCTGAACCCTGTTTATGACCAAGATTGTATGGACATAGGTGCTTAATGTACCAGAAATACCAAAATACACATAATAGTTTTGAATATTGTCAGTTTGGGATTATTCATTGGTTTAAACAGATATGTGAGAAGTCACTTAAAATGGGACTGAAATCCAAGGCCAAATCAAACACAGGCCTTTTTAACTTCAAAACTAAGTCTGAGTTATCCATAGTGAAAAATTGGAAAAATAAGGTATTTGATTAAAAAAATTCTTTTTTCATACTATTTTCCCTATATAGATTCTTTTCACTCCTGGAAAATCAGTTAAGTAGAAACTTTGGGATCAGGTCCTCATGCTTTGAGCAAACCTTCAACAATCATTCAAAATTTTCACAATAAAAAACTGTTGAACCTTTCTTGAAGTTTTTAACAAGCTGTCAACATCTCTAGAGTTGTATTTATGTTCCTTTTCACTCTGAACCATATCAGTGATATTCCTTGCTTCACAGTGAAAGACAAATTGTAATACAGTCCACAGAGGGCAAAAGAATCATAAAGACCTTGTATGAGAAAGGGAACGATTTCTGAGATGAAAGGCAGTACAAAAACTTTTGGTAACATATTTTGCTACCCAAAGTTCTTATATGGGTGGTTCAGATACCCCTGTACAATGACAGATATTGCTATACTATAACACCACCACGATATCTGCAATATGTACCTTATTGATGGAGTATGATGAGCTGAAGTACTTTTTAAATTTTAGAGCTCTTTTGATGGTCAGGACTGTAAATCAAGTATCAAGATTTTTTACTCAATTTGTAGCATGTACATCCAATAGAGTCAAATAAGTACACCTTTTTTTCCTCCCTACTTAATTCCAGTTAGCTAGATGATTTAACTGAGTATTCATTGTACAATTTCAGATGTATTACTAAGATTTTTCTGAAGCTACTATATATTACTGAAGAGTGTATGACCACTTTGTCTTTCATGGACAGTTTTACCACAGTTAAAACAGTTTTGTATCAGTAATGAGAAATGTCTGACTCTTCTGAGATTTTGCCTTGGTTTTGACCTATTAGAATTATTATGGTTGGAATGAAATTGGCATATGGGAAGTATTAGCGAAAATCTGTTTTTAAATGATAAATAAAGCTTTTATGTGCAGTACTAAAATTTATTGCTGGATCTCACTGTGCTTAAAAATTGTTTCTTCTTCTCTGACACCTTTCATTATGTGCACATCAAAAATGTTGTACCTTTATCTTCTCTTACATTTTTAGAAAGGCAGTATAATATGAATACAACAGTCAGATGATGCACAGTGACTGGTTTCCTAAGGCTACCTCAGCCAGATAGCAAATGTAATATAAATTTAAGACCATTTCACATCCTTGACAATCCCTAAAGAAACATATCTGACAAACATCCCCACCTTATATGTGTGCCAGTCTTACCTTGGCCCCCTCAAAAAAAACCCACGACCAAGTTTGAATTTAATTTAATGTGGATTGTATTTTAATTTTTTTTTCTACTATCCACATAAGTCACAAAAGTCAGTTTTATCGTTCTGCTGTTCAAAATCTACTCTGGATGCTATACCAGGGAATTAATTTTACAAAAAATCTCAAGGCATAATCTCTTCCTTCCTCACAAAAAGGCATCACCTTTATACCCTGTTGCTACTAATTCTCATAGAATTTTGTATCTCTTGATACTAGCAAGCTGTATGCAATATGTGATTAGGATGTATGTAGGAAGTCTAATAGTAAGAGACAAGCTATGATTCAGACTGATAAATCTCTATTTATTGTTCCTTGCCTTTCACTTCATGCCATTATTTTTCGCAGTCTTATAGTACATAACTACATGCTCTCTCATCTCGTATATCACGCATATGGCATGAAACATCATCCCTTTTTATTATAACTTACTATAAATTATTATTGACTGTACTAGAGATTCCAGAAGTTTTGTGTGTATTAAGTAGGTAATGTAACAGAATTTGTTCAGAATTCACCAGAGCATTCTCAGTGGATGTTACATGTATGTGTACTGTATATGAGCGCATTTCAAAGCTTTTCTTCCTAGTTGTCAATGCAAAAAAATGCCAAGGTTATAAGTTACTTTAAAATGCTATGGAACACTTGTTTTTGGTTGCCTGCATGAAGCAGATTTGTGTAGCAGCCCTTTTTATGTTAGAAAGCAGATCATAGATCATATTGAGTGCAACTGGCACTAATTGGCAAACTTGGCAGTTTGATCAGAAAGGCTAAAAACTAAATGGGCAAAAGGATTGACCTCCTTTTCTAAGCTAACAGTGAAACACTCTGCTGAGCTAGTGCAAAGAAATCTGTTGACCCTATCCCTTTTCTACGGAGGGTTTTCTCCTCTGAGGCTGTCAATCTAGCCTTTTTCAGTAGCACTAAAACTACTAACAAATAAAAGTTTAGAAATACATAGCAAAAGACTTGAAATGTCTGCATCCCCAGAAGTATCTAGAAAGTCGAATTCTAAATATATACATCTGAAATGTATATGATAGAATAGTGTGGTCTAGTCATATACTGGATCTGTCATATTTCTTCAGGGAAAATTGATTCAGTAAAGCCTGTCCTGTGAGGTATATTTTGGAGGGGGGAGATGTAGATGAAAGATCTTTTTCTTCAAAATTTCCTGTCATTTTTGTGGGGGAACATCAGAGAGCACACTAAAAGTCAGAAAACAGTAAGCCAGTGTCTTGGTATTGCTAAGCCTCTACTAGGCTTTTTAAACCTCCTCAGGTAGGAAATATATTACAGTAATACTTTATTACTCCATCTTACTGGGAAAAAGACAGCTTCTGCCTCACAAAAGCCCTATATCTACAGAAGCCCTTTCCTAGCTATGGTACAAATATATCTTATTAGAAAACTTCCAAGGGTGTGTACATTATATCTTAGTAACTAAGATTGTATCTTCTGTCTTAGCACCTAGGTTTCGGGGTGATATTTTTATTTGGCATTTGGTTTGCAGATTCAGTTATACTTGAGTATTTCCTGGTCACAGTCTTTCTAGCCCATTATCTTTTATTTATTCAATGGCCTTGTACCATCTCTGCTGAAAAGATGTAAATACATTTGTATTCCTAAATATCATAATACTTCATCTATTCTTCTTTACTCTCCATAGGCGTTATTAGCCCTGCAATTGCTGTGCTTTGCTGTATGGGAAATCATCCTGGGAAGGCAAACACTGCAGATGAGTGACAAGCCTTTATCACCTTCTCCACCCCCTACCATCCAGCTGGCTGCTTAAGGGACTCCAGAATTTCTGCTTCACTGGATGGCAAATACCTTTTCAGCACTTGCGTTACACCCTTGCTTACAAAAGAAATACAGGCAAAATTTGAAGATGTGGCTCTAATGCATTTACTGTTTTAATATGTTAATAATATATTAATAATATATTCACCAGCAAATGAAAAGAGGAAAACAATAAATTCTAAAAATATTTGTGGAAGGCAGACCTTATATCTAAGAAAATATTATATACAAATCAGGGAGATTCAGGCCAAGTCCTTCCTGGCTCTGCAAAGACAATCACCAAAAATTCTAAAATAGTCAGAAAAGAAAAAGATGGATGAAAAAAACTTAATTGGTTTATCAGGCAATGTGCTGTTTGTAGCAATGTGCTGTTTGTAGCCTTTTGACCAGCCATGATAGACATTCCTTTTTAAAATTTATTGATTACTCTTTCAATTTTATCCAGGAAAATGTTTTATTCTAGTAATGCAAGTGAGAAATTTTAAGTCATTATTTGCTAATTTAATTTATTCTTTCAGATTTATACACAGACTCTTAAACATTTTGTAAGCCTTCACTTGGTCGTGTAGTTTATGCTATTTCCTGTTTTTTTTCATTTACATAATGTTTGCTGCTAATGACTTGTAGAGCAGAACAACAGACTGCCTTACCTCAGTATAAACTGGAATTCTATTAGATTATAACAAGTAGGTACCTGGTCCAATAATTTAGTGTCCAAAAGTATAATGCAGATGCTTTCTTGGGCTAAAGGTCCTATGTATTTTTAGAAAAAAGAACAGGATTCTCTGCACTAACGCTCTCTGTTCATGTGTTACATTTCTGGCATAATTCTTTGAGCTTCACTCAATATTGCAGTCCCAGTAAACTTTGGGTCATTGACATCAAATTTGCAAGGAAAGATTACTTTATTAGAATTTGCTCTTTTAACCTATAAATCAATATTTGCCAACATGTCCTATACTATCATATCACCATGTCTGAAATATGTACAAAAGGACTTCTATACACAAACTACTTTTTTTTGGGCTGCAAGAAGTTACAACCATAATGCAAAACACAGAGCAAGCCAGGCCTTATTCCAAGATATTAATACACCCTTTCCCCTCTTTTCAAAATCCCCTGACAGATGACTTTACAGGGAGTGTGTTGGTCACAACTTCAAGGAGCTGTATCTGTTCATAGGAAGTATATAATATTGGAACTATTGTCTCATCTGTAAAGATGACATTTAGGATTTTTATTTGCCTCAAGGCATGTGTTGGCCTTTTGCAACATTTTCTTTTTATTGATGTCCCTAATAGAATGCAAGTGCATATTGAAAAGATAGTTTTATTGCATCAACATTGCCTCCTTTATTTAGAGTAGTTAATTTATACATTTAATCTGTCACTCTCATGTTTTTTTTGCTGCTCTGCAGAGTCTCATATTCTGACTTTCTGTATCTTTCACTGGCCATAAAAACCTTCTTTGCATATCCTGATGATCATACTAAATTTTTGATAGGTAATTAGTGATCAAAACTGTGGTTAGCATTTAAGTGTTCTTTAGGCAGCTTATTTAAACATTTTTGAACCCGGAATGAAAAAGAGAAAGGAAGAAATAAAGAAAATAGCAAATTGTAAGATGGAGGTTAGTTATATATGTGTGCATTTACATATACGCTGTCACCAGTGAATCTCTGTCCTCCTCAGCCAGAGAAGGCTGCTGGTGCTGTTTGTGTTCATGTGAGCGCTCTGTGTGCCTGTCTGTGATCTGTGTGGCCAGGTGCACATCCATATGGTGTATACAGGTGCTCTGTGTGTACACACCTGCTGGGAACATACTCCCACCACCGGCTAGACCTGGGGACATGGAGCTGCACCAACCTTGTTTCTCTTGAGCTGCTGAGTCTAGCATGATATATTTTCCTCTAACAATGTTGATGATGATAATAACAACAATGACATGGAAGAGATTAGAGAAGATCAGAGAAGCAGAAGACTTTCTGATTGTTTACCTAAAATTATAACGAATGTGTCAAGTCCAGTACTCAAAAACTCCTTGTGAGATGGAACCAGAGAAAGATAAGCAACATGTGGCCTGTCCTTTGGCACACTGTAATGTCTGTGTGTCCAGCTGCCCTGCTGAAGCCACTGTGGTCATCATTCAGCACATGTAGATATACCTACCTTTGGGCTAAGCTCAGCAACCAAGATCCCAGCAGTCACTCAGATGCACGCTTCATGCAAACCAGTCTGAAATCCTCCAGGTATGAATTATGATGAAAGTCCATGCTGTTCTTTCACTCATATGAATGCCAGTCAAAGCTAGCTTGATTAAAGGTACCCCAGGTACATCTGTGAGGCAACCAGGCAACCACTTCCAAGAGCAGTAGTAATACCCTAACTGTGGTAAGGAATATAAGCAAAGCAAAATTTTCAAGAAGTAACAAGTTTATTAGGCATAGTTGGAATATGCGAGCAAGCTTTTGGACATGCTTTTGCTCTCTTGTCAAGCTGCAGTTTAGCAAATTTATTCAGGCTTATGCTTCTCAATGGAACAGACTGAGCAATGAGGCACAGTACTTTTGAGCAACACCTATACTATCAGAGAGCTGATATCTTTTGGAGACCTCCCATTTTCTGTTACCCGCCTAGCTCTGCGGTAGCACAGAGATGTGCAAAATAATTAAAGCTGTGTGGAGAACCTGAGATAGTTTACTTGTGACACCTTTGAGGGCTCAAAAATCAGAGCTCTTTTCACTACGTGCCTCTGCTCAGTGTTGAAGTACCCAGCTGTTTATTGGTGTACTATTTTCTAGCATAAGATAAGGACAGAAAATGGAATACCGTTCCAAAAAATACTACAAGAATCATTTCATGTTCTATGTGTGAATGTGAATGTTATAGGACTAAATAGCTCACTGGAGACATTTATTTACATATATAAAAATTGTAGTCATCACAATCCTAACTGAACTTTAAGAAGGATATCATAACTTGTCTTTAAAATTCTTGATATTTTACATAGTATTTGAATTTTTTTAAAGGAATATTTTCCTTTCAGTTGCTTGCTCCAAATGTTGACTACTGGACTAGTTAAAATTTTCACACAAAAACTTTAGAATGTTTTATGTTCCTTATTACTTTATAATACCACTTAATTTACTTATCACTGATAAACTTCTCTGGACAGATCAAACCAATTTTTAAGAAAACTGTTAGTCATAAAATACTGTGATGAAGCCTGATTAGTGTATAAAACCAGTGCCAAATGACTGTAATGCTGAAAACATTTAATGATAACATGTTGAAAACTGTTTTGGTCCACCAAATGCAGTGCTGTTTACAGAAGAGTTAGTCTGAGATACCTAGAATACTTCCCTTTTCTTTTTGAAGATCCTGAATTATATGTTTGTTTGCCTGCTTGTCTATAAAAAATATTTACTATAAAATTAAAATTGTTTCTGTTTGTCATCCTGCCTATTTTGCCTGATTAGTGAGAAGGTTTTTCCTGGGAATTAATACAATTAGCAATATTTAAAATCACTTATACATATTTCTACCGATTTTTATTTTGAAACTTACAAATGAAAAACATACTGATTGCTGCATTTTGGGCAGTATGGAATTAAAGGAAAATTAAGAACGCTACTTAACTTTCTTGTGGTTAGATCATATTACATGCTAAATAAAAGCATTATAGGTTAAAAGCTATAACTTTTCATGCTTAAAAGCTGAAGACTTTGTCTACAAATAGGTTAAGCATGCTATAAACTTCAAGTGTACTATTAACTGACACTAGAGAATTAATTAATTGAGAGGGTAGTAGTATGGCAAATGAGGTATGAGTAGGAACTCCAACAGGATTTGTTCTATGGAAGGCTTGCTCTATCCTGTCTAGTCAGAGGAGGAAGCTATCGGTAAGTTTTGCATATGCTAAGAGACATGCAAGTATTACAGGATGATGAAGGAGCCTTTGGGCTCATGAAGTCATGATATAGTTATCCAAACTTTCCATTACAGTTATTGTCCCATTATACAGTTAACCAAATCTTCCGTTAGCAAATGACTTCTATCCCATAGTAGAATTTAAAATGGTTAATGAAGTATGGTAAACGTGAAGCTTTGTAATCCATCTGTGGGTTGCTGGTGTGAATGTTGTTCCCCTATCTTGCCTTCATGTGTGTTTCCTGAACTGAGCTGTGTAGCATATTCTTTACGTAGAGAAATACAGAATTTACTAAAATAAATAGTAGAAACAGACATGATCCTTTCTTCAGATAGATAAACCTTTTTGAGGCAACTTCAGACTAGAACGGTCTATCAAGTTTTGCTATCTCAAACACAGCAAAATAAACCAGGTGCAATACTGCTATCAAAATTCTACTAATAAAAATACATGTATATATTGTGTTAAAATAAGTTTTTTCTCCTATGTTCCTGCAAGATATCTTAATGATTTTAGCTAAATGAAACTGTCAGAAATCAAGACATCTTCCCTGTACACCTAAGCAGATTGTAAGTATTTATTTGCAAGGTGTTGTATTCCAGTATGTCCAAGGAACATCACAGTAATGTTTTTGTGAAATTTTGATGAAAGTTATGCTATTGTTCTTCGAAATTCTTTATGTATTGTCGTAGTTTAGCCCCGATCCGGACCAGACTACGCAGTCTCTCTCTCACTCCCCCCACCCTCCGAGAGAATAGGGAGAGATAATTTAAGAGAAGAGAGACAATGTAAGAAAAACGACTCGAGGTTTGAGATAAGGACAGGGAGAAATCCTTACCGTCACGGGCAAAAAACAGACTCGACTTGGGGAAAAACTATTCATTTATTACTACAACTAACAGGATAATGAGACAGAAAAACAAGATAACCTCCTCCACCCCTCCCACTTCCCGAGCTTAACATTATCTACCTTCCCCCCGAGCGGCACAGGGGGGAAGAGGGAATGGGGGTCGCGGTCAGTCCCTCATGCGTTGTTTTATGCCGCTGCTTCACA
>WHYT01014455.1:247746-272299 GCA_009806455.1 Tetrax tetrax | reverse complement strand
CGCGCCGCTCCCGCTTTGATCTGCTCGGGCGGCCCCGGCGGCGCGCGTCACGCGGGGCGGGCGGGCATGCGCGCGCCGCCACACACCTTCCTTCACCTCCCCTCCGCCCGTCCCCGGCGCGCGCCTGCTTTTTCGCGCAGAGGCGCCGCGCGCGCCGGGGGCTGGCGGGGCGCGTTTCGCTGGCCCGCCGCCGCCAACGGCTGTTAACGGCTCCGCAGCTGGGGGCTGCCCGCGCCGGGGGCTGGCCTAGGGGTGAGCGGAGAGAGGCGGGGGTATAAAGCCCGTCGAGAGGAGAAAAGCATTTTAAAACCTCCTTTTCTCTCTTCCCCCGGCCCCGCTGCGCCCCGCGGATCGCGGCGGGGTGGGAGAAGCGGGGCGGGCGCCCCAGGCGAAGGGAAGCGGGGGAGGTGAGGAGGCGGAAAGCAACAGGGAGCGGCCGGCGCGCCCTTCCAGGGAGCTCCGGAGCGGAGGGGTTGGCGGCGCCGGGGTGCCTTCCCGTCCGTGCCCGGAGTGATGGGGCGTTCGCGCTCCCGCCGAGTGGGGCCGCCCGGCGTACCACGTGCATTTTGTTAGACCACAAATACGTTTGAAACAACTGTTACCGATACGACGCGGCAGGTCAAAATTGTATTAAAGGCAAAAATGTCCTTCGCAGAGCCCTGTCCGTGTTCCTTTACGTCTGGGCGTCCCAGGAAGGGCTGTGTGTGAGGTACGCTACGGCGGTGAGGCGCGGCCTTGTGTCTGGACGCTGAACGGGTTGAAACTTCCCCCCCCTTCCTGCTTATAAAGTGCAGCCAAAACAAGTTAAAGAAATCTCTTTTCAGTGGCAGAGGCCCAAGCATTACACCCCTAATAAGCCTGCAAACAGTAAGAATGGCTTGTAGCAACTGAAGGGATAAGCAGAAGCCAACAAAAAATGGGCCCAAAGAGAAGTAGTAGCATATCTTTATTCCATTTTTTTTCCAAAATACCTAAAGAACACCTTTAAAGGCCATTGTTTTCCTCAAGTGTTCTGTTTGCATGCCATTCATACCAAAGGACTCACGAAAGTTGGCAATAATCTTGTCAGTAGTCTCAGATAATTTGTGTATTACTCAGTACGACTTAATATAAAACTAAGACTTTAAACTAAATACTTTCCCCCAAATTAATTATAACTTACTAATTTCATAAAATTCAATATTTTATTTTAAAAAGTTAATTTTAACAAAAGCAAACAAAGTCAAAAGCATTTTATAGTTATGAGAATTCATTCCCTTTAGCAGCAATCATGTAAGTTGTCCTTTATCATCTAGCTCTCGGCCAAAACTAGGCAATTTTTGCTCCTTTGATTTTTGTGTTGTTGTAGTTCAGTAGTTCTCTAAGTTCTAAGCCAACTAACCTTTGTGGCAAAATAGAGATCACACTATTTGACATCATCACATAAATACTAAGGTAAAGAACATGTGACTGATTCTTCACAGGTCACCTTTAATTTAGATGCATTATATATGTTCAGCATTTTTTATTACTGGTTAGATTGCAAAATGTGTAATTTAATGCACAGTAAGTGCAGTGTGGTCAAGCTAATGTTGCTATTCAAACTCTAAAGTGATGTTGATCTAAAACCAAATTTTCTTCATGTCGGTTACTACTAATAATTTATATTCATTTTGCAGCACCTCCCATTTTCATGCTCCTGTTTAGAGACGTAACACTTCTGTAACATGGGCTTTTGTGCTTACATTTCACTTTCAAGAAATTATCACTGAAACTGAAAGGGAAAAATAATTGAAGAGCTATGAAATGACAGCAATTTTTCTCAACAGTAGCAATTCTGCATGAGTTAAAACTACTTTCCTATCTGTTTTTTTACATGAACAATTACATATTAAAATAATGTTCTCTGTACATATCACTCTTTAGGGAACTGGTTTATTACAAAAACCACAGAGGAACCTAATTCTTGAACATACAGTGATAATGTCAAACTACACAGATTGCAAAGCTGAAACAGGACATTGTTTTAGTGCGTTTTTAGGATACTTCTTTTTCTAGCCATTCTGTTTTCAAAGAATCTATGGAATATTCATATTTTGCAATATTTTTACAACTTCTAGTCAAACCATGCCATTTAATCAATCCAGTGTCTTTAATGACATTGCTTCTTATTCAGATTTTGAATTAAAGCAAATTTTCAAATTATGCGGACAACTGCTTTTTAAGATTTTCTTTCTTTTAATACATTCACTAGTTTATTTTCTCCAAATACTGTGATATATTTTCCTCATAATTAAGTGTCATTTCTTCATAGAAGCAGGTAATTACTCCTACAGGTTAAAACCTGCAATATCTATACACTGTTTCCACTAGCGAACCTGTGTGAGGTGCCCACGCTGTGGCATGGGCATACTCTACGCATGGCACAGAGCATTTCTGAAGGGAAGGAAGTTCACTTGACGAGCCGGTAACAGTGAACAGCAGCTCAGTGCTGAGCATGATCCATCACAGGGATATTTCTGAGCTCCGTGCTGTCTCCTCACTTAGGTAACCAAGGCGGGGCTGCAAGAAACAGCTTCCTCGGATGCAGAGCCTGCAGCCCACTGGTGGGTGTAGGTCCCAGGTGGATGCGAAGGTTGGCTGTATTCTCTAAGGTGAAAAGGGGACCACGGCTCCTGTTCTCACTGACTCTTTCAGTCAAGGGCAGGGGGAAGGGACACACACGCTCAGATTCACATTTGCCATTTCCAGGCTACTGCTCAAGCTAAGCTGAGCAGCGTCTCTCTGCCCTTCCCGTTGAACCTGTGGCACTGTGCTGCCAAGAAAAAGAAAGAAAAGGAGCACAGCTGGATCATGGGCACATACTGAGGTGAAATCCCAGCCTCCCTTAGTCGTCCTTTATGCCCATATTTCCACAAAAAGGAAACCTAAATGTGCAGAGCATTGGTAGGCCACTGAAAGTTAACACAGGATGCCGACTAAACAGCGTTTGTGTGGAGAGACTGAACAACAGATACATATTCCTTTTTGGCGTGACAAGCTTCTCCAAGTTAGCAAGCAACTGAGCAGGGTGTTTGGGTCACGCTTTTGGACTTAGGTACCTCAAATCAGCCTAAGTCAGGCTTAAGGTGCCTGAGTCCTTTATTGGATCTAGCCTGAAGTGACTTGCTAAAGGTCATATTGTGACTTAACAGTCGAGCCAAAAGAGGAACCCTGATCATATCGGTCATGAATCTGTTCTGCCTGTTATGCAATGTTTCACTTTTAAGCAATGTATTAAACTTATTGTCTTTGTCTTTGAATATGCCATCACATTTATTTCACTCCTCATTTCTCGTTTTAAAAATAAATTCCTAAAATTACCTGTATGCCATCTCTACCTTCTGTGACCTAGCTATCTTTTCTAAATTTCCTTCTTCTTTTCTGCCTGCAGATTAGACCTCCTGTTCTATTGCTCTCCATTTCTCCTTCCTGTTCTTACTGAATGATTCTTTCTGATCCATTACTGGCCTCTCAGCCTGCTCCTGCCTGCCCAGCTGGATTACCAAATGCTCTAGATCTTACTACTTACCGCAGGATCTCCCATCCCTTCTGATTTATCTACCATATCAGTACAGCTCTGCCTGAAACATCCTGCTCATTGTTTGAATAGCGTTAGGCATCAAAATGAATATAATAGTGTGCAAAATATTTACTCTTCTTATGTACAGCTGTATTTTCTGCTACTTTGCAATCATTATTAAGGTGCCCTGTTTCATAATTGCTGTGAAAATTCTGAGAGACTGGTCCAAGGGCAGCAGCTCACTTCATGCTGAATTCTCTTCTTAAGGCAGTGATACTCTGTGGTTTAGCTCACCTCAGCTTTGGAAGCTGGGAAGGCAGGATTTAAAGCCAAGTTCCACAATTATCACAGGCACAATGGTGATACAGTATACATTGATAATATGGTAGACATCAGAGGCACTGGAGTTCTAGATTTTGAGATGTTTAACAGATTCCTGCTTCCTAGTACATTAGTGACTGCATACCTCTAGTAGTTCTGGCCGAAGTGACTAAATACTTCTTGAAAATACTGTGAGTGGTCAGAGTGGACTTGGGCATACGTGAGAACAGTGTGAGGAGAGGGAAACAACAGGGATTGAAAAGCCATTCATTGTATGCAGCTGATCTGCTGGAGAAACAGGTGTGTACTGTCCTGATTTCGGCCGAGATGGAGTTAATTTTCTTCCCAGTAGCTGCTGTGTTTTGGATTTAGTATGGAATTTGGTATGTAAAGAATGTTGGTAATGCACTGATGTTGTTAGTTGTTGCGAAGAGAGCAAGGACTTTTTTCAGCTTCCCAGGCTTTGCTAATCTGCAGGTGCAAGCAGCTGGGAGGGCGATAGCCAGTACAGCTGACCCAAACTGGCCAGAGGAAGTGTTCCATACCATAGGTGTCATGCTCGGTACATAATTGGGGGTTGGCTGGTGGGCAACCCTTTCTCAGGAGATCGCTGTTCTGAGATCGCTGCTCAGGATCATTCTGAGATTGCTCTCAGTTCCACCCCGTAATCGCTGCTTGGGGTGTGCTGTATTGGTCATTTGGCAGTGAGAAATCGTGCATTGTTCATTTAGCATATTCTATTATTATTATAATTATTAATATATATAATCATTATTATTATCTCTTCCTTTGCTGTCCTACTAAACTGTCTTTATCTCAACCCACAAGTTTTCCTTTCTTTCCAATGCTCATCCCCATTCCACCTGAGGGGGAGTGAGCAAATGGCTGTATGGTGCTTAGCTGCCAGCTGGGGTTAAACCATAACATGTACTTTGAGTGACATTGCTTATTCTACAGTGTTCCTGACTTTTCCCCTGCAAATATATCACTTCTTAATTGTGTCTCTCCATCTATTATATTCCCAAAAAGCTAATCAAAAGACCAACTTCTTCTCTTTCTTGCATCTACACTCTGTATTTAAACTAGTTAATTTGTATTAACAAGGGAAATTATTCCCTCAGTGGAACAGATGTTTGTGCTTTGATCTATTGCAAATATTATTTTCTCAGATCCTTCTGAATATTGTTTGTGAAAAGAGATACCAACACTAATTTTGAAGTCTTTGTTTTACGTTAAAAACGTTTCACTGCCTGGTGGTTGTGATAGATGTACACAATTTAAAGAAGAATGTAAGTAACAGTTATTGTGGTGCTCTGAGGACTTACCTGCCCAGGACAGTTAACAAATTGAAGGTGAAACCAAAGTGTGAAGCCAAAGCAAGTAAAATGGCCAACATCAAACCACTGAGATGATGATGGATAAAGAATTGGCTGGATGGCCATGGTCAAAGAGTTGTGGTCAAGGGCTCAATGTCCAAGTGGAAAGTGGTGACGAGTGGTGTTCCGCAGGGGTCAGTATTGGGCCCAGCCCTGTTTAACATCTTTGTCAGTGACATGGATAGTAGGATTGAATGCACTCTCAGCAAGTTTGCCAAGAACTTGCCAACAGCTTGCCAACCAAGCTGTGTGGTGCGGTTGATACGCTGGAGGGGAGAGACCTTGACAGGCTGGAGAGGTGGGCCTGTCCCAACCTCGTGAAGTTCAACTACGCCAAGTGTAAGGTCCTGCACATAGGCTGGGGCAATCCCAGGCACAAACACAGGCTGGGCAGAGAAGGACTTGGGTATGCTGGTGGATGAGAAGCTCAACGTGAGCCAGCAATACACCCTTGCAGTCCAGAAAGCCAACCGCATCCTGGGCTGCATTAAAAGGAGTGTGGCCAGCAGGTCAAGGGAGGTGATTCTGCCCCTCTACTCTGCCCTGGTGAGACTCCACCTGGAGTACTGTGTCCTGCTCTGGAGCCCCCAACATAAGAAGAAGACCTGTTGGAGCAGGTCTAGAAGAGGGCCACAAAGATAATCAGAGGGCTGTAGCACCTTGGGGCTATTCAGCCTGGAGAAGAGGAGGCTCTGAGGAGACCTTGTAGCAGCCTTCCACTACTAAAGGGGGCCTACAGGAAAAACAGGGAGAAACTCTTTAGCAGAGCCTGTTACCATTACCCCCCCATTACAAGGGGTAATGGTTTTAAAATAGAGGGAAGTAGATTCAGATTAGACATTAGGAAAAGAATTTTTACACTGACGCAGGTGGAACACTGGCACAGGTTGCACAGAGAGGTGGTGGATGCCCCATCCTTGGAAACATTCAAGGCCATTCAAGGTCAGGTTGCACGTGGCTCTGTGCGATCTGATCTGGTTGGAGATGTCCCTGCTCCTTGTACAGAGGTTGGACTAGATGACCTTAAAGGTCCCTTCCAACCCAAACCATTCTATGATTTTATTAGAAGTAGAGTGGCTCAAAGGACAGAGGATTAAGCACTGGAGATTGAAGAGCACTTCACTCTTGCTTGACATTCTTTGTCTAGATCTGTTTTTTCCAGAAAGCACATCTGAAAATGAGACATATTTCTGGCTCTTTGATCTCTCTAACATCTGGCAACAATGCATAACTTCTGTTATACTCAAAAGCTAAATGCTCTGTCATTATGGCAAAATGTAATTCCCACATCCTTGCTAACAAAGGTGACCTTTGTTACATAGTTTCTTAACAAAATCCTCTAAAAGAATGGAGTTTGGCTTCTGAGTATCCAAATAAATGCATGTCAGTTAAAATAATTTGGCTGCAGTCTTCTGCCTGCTCACGCAGTTCTCTGCAATTAGAAGCAAGATTTGTTCATCTGCATTACCTGTGTATGTGTAACTTAATGACTCACGGGGAAATCTTGGTCATTGGCAAATACGTCTTTGCAAGAGATCCAGACCCTGGCTGCTGCAAAGCAATCCTTTTCATCAGGAAAAGCACAGCATTCAGGAAGGTCTTACTGGTGACACAGAACAGCAGAGGGTCCCGTCACGTGGACCATTTGGAAGACTTGCCCCATCACTGTGAAACGTTGTATTAAACTCATTAAGGGGAAACCCGGCCTCCGCCAGAGGAAGCTTCTCCTGGGACAAAATGCTGTTGGCTGCTATGGTTACTAATGTGATCTTCCATTTACTTCCTTGTTCACTCACCTGCTTTCCCATTCAGACACGACACACAAGTACCTTCAGAGATATTTGTTGTTGGAATAATGACAAACCTCATTAGTGGCAGCCATGCATAACCAAAGAGGAAAAAAAGATACAAATGAGCAGAGAGTAAACAGCAGAAAGGAAAGTGCTGGAATCTGTAGGTACTGTGAATAATATTCTGTCCTTGCTGCTGAACTTTGTGTTCTCTTCGCTTTGGATTTGCATTAATGTTAGCCTTGCCTTATGTCTCTATTTTACACTTCAGTGCCTCGATCCGGCAATGAACTCCCCACAGTCAGACTCCTGTGACTGTAGAGCCGAGTGCAGTGTCAGGATCTAGATGAGGAAAGTATTGTGGTCTATTTTTGGTATCTTAAAGGGACAGAACATTATTTTGCTATTTCAGTTTGGTTTTGGGAGCACTTCACAAGTCTGGTTCCCACCTTTACATACATTTTTTCATCTTTTTCATTGTTCTGATCAGCCTGTCTAACCCTGTAATAGTTCTACACTGTGAAACTGTCAAATTTCAAGTAAGTTGCACATCATGGGGCTGGTTTTTTTTCCCACCAAACATAAAGGAAAAAGAGATTACTATTTTAAAAAGCGCATGGAAATTCCCATCATATTCAATGATAATAACCATATGGACCAGTTAGTACAACTAGTATTTGTCATAACATACTTCCAGGTTAGGAAATACTTTTTGACAATATTTTCTAGTAATAAAAGCAAGCAGCTGATCTTCCAAAAGGATAGTAAATAAAAAGGATATCACCTTCTGGCTACTTTAATGTCATCTGTAAAATTACTTCTGTTCCGATGTAGCATTCAATCGAAGCTGGAAGAAATCTTTTAGTGGTTTGTTCTTTCCCACCAAATAAGGCACTAAATATAGCAGTATCAGCATTCTGGGCTTCAAAAAAGCTGTGGTTCAGGTTTCTCAAGAATATCTGCTTTTTCTCCTGACTGCGTTCAATTTGTTTTATAACTGTTTATTTAGGAAGCATGAGCAGTTACAAATCAATACATAAAGTACCAGAAATATTAAACACTACAAAAATGAACCTTTTGCTTAGATAAAAATGATGCAGTGATACAGTCATCAGATTTTCCAGTTTGAAAGTTACAATCAGCTGGAGGACAAATTCCTAAGAAAGGAACAGAGCACCGCAGTCTAGGGCAATCTGACTTGTCCAACAGAGAACGACCTGCGTACCTTTGCATCGTTCTGCTATTCCCCTCGCTCCCAGTTATGCTTAGATGCTGCATTCTCACGTGCTGGGAGTGGACACAGCAGGGCTGGAGCGGTGGTGGGAGGAGGGTGACCAGGAGGAGGTCCTTTCTTCACCTCTATGGGGCTCCTGCTGACCCCCCATAGGCAGCAGGGATGGAAGTAGGATGGATATGTCCCGTATTCTTTTCTTTCCTGTAGGTAAATGCCAGGTGACAGTGACACAGACCACAGCTCTTTTGTTTCCTTTGTCCAAAAGGCGTCAGCATTTTTTTTTTCAGATTAGCAAAACTACCAGTATTCCAAGAAATGTTTTCAAAACATTTTTTTTTTTGCGATGTGTTTAATATTAACGGTCTATACACGACTCTCTCATCTGCACGTAGTAAGTATTAAAACCTGCTACTACAGCCACAGGTTATTCGATTGAGAAGTGTTTTTTTAAGATGCTGCTCCGTTTTCCCTTACTGCAGCTACCTCTGGTTGATCTTCTTGAGCGCTGCAGAGGCTTGGCATGCAGAGCACTGTGTGAACTGGGAATCTTGCTGTGAGGAAACATGGCGAGACTTAGTGTTTTGTAGACAGGCTAAATGAAGTGTATGAGATCCCTGAAGCTTTCAACCATGTCAACATTCAATTCCATCATGTCACTTGCTGTGAAATGTATAATGGCCACAGCCATTACTTTTTTTTTTTTCCTGCGGGAATTTGTCTGTAATTGCAGTAAAGTTGCTGTTACAAGTTTGATGCAACTTGTCATTTGTATATTGCTAGAAATTGTTTTAGTTAAGTAGGCAGTAATTCTCAGAAGAAGGTTTCCTCCTGACAGACATGCACTAACACAAACCCCTGACATCCTTACAAAAGGGCTATCTAAAAATAATAACTACAGTTGCATGAAAAGCCAAAAATAAGAATTATATTTAGCATTTTTGTTGTCCTGTCTTCTCTCTCCAGGGTACACCCTGTTGACTTGTAAAATTCCTCTATATTTTATATAATTACAGAAATTTGAATTCCATGTTCTCCTATAATGTTCCACTCATTTAAATCCTGTGGAGGGGAGCAGGAAGGGGAGCCAGGCTGGTACAGAGGTTAGTATTCTCTGTGGACAGAAGTATTAACTGCCAAATCTAGGAAACAACAGAGATCTGGTCTCCTCACAAATTTTATAAGCGAGAGGAAATTTGTGTAACTTGCTGAGAGTGCGGAGGTGGATTTGTACAACTATGACAGTAATTTGCTCCCACACAGTACACGTGCTTTTGTTGTACTGGAAGTTTGTTTTTTCCTATCTTACTTTATTTCACATAATGGACATATATATTCCATGCTAATTAGAAAAGGATTAATAAACTGTGGTGACAACATCCATGCCTTGTCATGATACTTCCCAAAGCTGTCAGTTCTGAAAGCAGGAAACCCATCTGATGTGTGGCTGAGTAGGAAGGAGAGAGAGTCGACGTCTACACAGCGCAAAAAGCTTGGCAAGGGATGAATTTTTTTCAAGAGGCTGCATTTTGCAAAGCACTAGTTTCTTCTGAGATGTTAAGTCTGTGCAGACTAAGATGCCATGTCAAGGAAGCTCATGTTTCTGTGGGACTGGGCTTACGGTCTGGTTAGGCAAACCAAAGCTTTTTGTGCTTACGCTGATTCTAACCTGGGAGGTCTGCTTGCTGGAATAGGCTGCCCTGGCAAGGGACATCAGTTACCGTCCCATCAGTGGGCGAAAGTCACCGCTGGACCCAGGCAGAGGCTGCTGAAAGAGAGGATTTGACCTTCTAGTGTCCAGAAATGTGGGACAGAATAAAATAGGCTTAGCGGGGAATTATTCCAGGGGAACTGATGCTTAATAGTAGTGAACTAATAGTGGAGGTGGATAATACTACCAGAAACCATTTAAGAGGGATGTATCTGGTAGTAAGCTAAATACTATGATTAAGTGCCACCAACAGTATTTGATGCTCTATAAATAGGCACACATACTAGGGCAGCCCTGCAGCAGTTGTTCAGTGTTGGCTGATTTCAAGACAGTCGAGGCTGCTGTCGCTTTGCCCCATCTTGATTCTACTGCTTCTGGTAGCACCAAAGCTGGCTGGTGCTGGAAAGGAGGGGCTGAAGTGTGATAACTGCATGATTTGTGTCCTCCACAACTAGTGCTTTGACATCCTCAGATGAAAGGAGAGAATACAAACTATCTTACTTCTCCAGTATGCTGCTTTCTTTTGCATCCTAAAATAGTTGTGTACTGGCAGTTTACCCCCTCACGTTAGGCCACCATTACAAAAGATCTTCAGTGTTAGCACGGAAAAATGAACAGAGCTGAAATTTCCGATACACAGAGATAGAGCTGTGATTTGAAGCCATGTGAGGTATGAGTGCTGTCCTGAATTGCACGGCTTTGCCCTGATGCATTTGAATCGGGAAGTATTCGTGCATGTGTGACTTTTCTAGAACTAATCATCCTGGCAGAAGAAGTGGTATAATGGGCATTGATTTATAACTGGATGTGGGAGGATTTGTTCATGTTTTCATACTGCTGTTGAAATTAAATTCGATCAATTAGCAACTACTTTGCCTCCTCTATACTGAGAAGTACATGAGCAAAGAACAATCTCTTATGTGGCAGAATTTTAAATTTCTGCCTTAGTTTTCCATATTGCTTTAGAGAAGGGAGTAAGAGAAATGTCAGCTTGCTGCACTCTTCCCTGCTCTTTCCCGCTTTGGAAAGAGGAGGTTGCTCAGGCTACTCATCAAAGGCAAGATATTAAGGGAAGAATCCAGTAGCGGGAGAAGTGATTTATGAAGGCTTCCATGCTTTAAGGTCATGAGTCAGGGATTCCTTCCTTTAAATACTTACCCCTTAGGCTCCCTTCCCATCTTTGCCTGCTACTGTGTAGCCCCATTGACGTCAGTGGGCTGGCATGGGTGTAACTGAAATGAGTCTGCTCCTAACGTTCAGCACACGTTATCAATCTGAATGACTTCTTGGATTTTTAAGAAGCTGCTTTGAGGGTGAAGGATGGTGGTGGTAGAGACAGAAATAAAGCATTATGAAAAAAAATTGACCAAGACTTGGGTAACTGCTAGCCGGAGATAAGAGAGATGAGGGGATGGAAGGAGATGGAACAGAGGAAGGATGGGTACTAGATAGCTCTTTATTTTATGAATTAGTTCCTGACCTAATTATTTATAAATGGGCACACAGCCACATACATACAAACCCCTTTTTTTTTCTGTTTAACATTTTAATTACAGTGAGGCCCTTTAGTACTAGTCACTGTACATACTCACACATGGTGATACAAAATCATGGCACCTTTCTAATAATGCATAACCCAGCTGCAGATGCATTACATATATGTATATATATAGCAGGATACATATACAGGATGATGCAATGCATATACATAGGCATTATACTATTCATAAATAAGAACTTGCTGCTGAAAAAATTGGAATATGCTGTTAGCTGAAACTGTATTACTACGTTATATTACATATCACTTAAGTGTTAGAGTTATGGAAAATATAAGCTAATTTTAGTCAAGAAGCAACATATGCTGTCTCATGACTAGTGTGTTGCCAGTGCCCAAGCTACTGAGTACAAAGAGAATTTGGCTGGCCCCATTACAGCTCTGTAGTTTTCAGACAAGCCCTTAATAGCACCAAAACCCTGGATAATAAAAGCATTTGTGAAGTCATAGTACTTTCTATTCAGTCTCACACTCATCAGGCAAAAGAAGGCTGTGGGAATACTCTCTTACACTCAGAAAATTTTAAAAAGCAAACAAACAAAATTTTATCTCACAGCTGTGCATTTGCTGGTATCAGCAGGACATATTTAGCTGTGTTTATACAGAATGTAAACAGGTAATTGCACTTCAGCAACAGTCAGTGAAGTACTCTGATGGGACTTTAAAAAAAAAACATTTTATTTTACAATGAAAGCATAGTTGGGCATTTTTACTCATGAAATTGGAAACTGCTAGAAATATGAGTATTGAGTTGGTTTATTCTTATGTTCATCACATAAACAAAACACTGTAAAAATAACTTTACTGAATAATGCAAAAACAGGTTTCCCAGAGAGGTGGCGGATGCCCCATCCCGGGAAACATGCAAGGCCAGGTTGGGCAGGGCTCTGAGCAACCTGATCCAGTTGGAGATGTCCCTGCTGCTTGCAGGGGGGTTGGACTAAATGACCTTTCAAGGTCCCTTCCAACCCAAACTATTCTATGATTCTAAAATAGCATTTAGTAATAAAACTAGTGATGTTCATAGGCCTAAAGAAGTGTTGAGGTGCTGTATATACCAATAATGTTACACAAGTGCATTAGAAAGCCTAGTTTAGAAGCCTGAATTTTTATTGTATATTAATTAGTTGGCAAAGAATTCAAAGAGCAGATACCGTGAGACTACTCTACTTTTATTACACTTTAAAAGATGCACTTATTCCAAATACACAATCATTATTACTTGAAATAGATCCTACTTATTGCTGCTTTTGCTTAAGTCTTCTTTTCACCGAGAAAAGCATAACTGTGCTTCCTTTTTGCCCAGCAATTTTCTCCTTTTATGATAGAGTGATATCATTCTGCATAACATCCTGTACTATATATGGTTTCCAGGTGTTCCAGCCACAACTGACAAAGCCTAACATGTTATCTCTTTTTTATGTAGGCTGCTAAGTTTGCCAGGAAAAGGTGAAGACAATGAACTTTCCTCCGTGAGTAAGGTAAACAAAGTGCTTTCTGAGGAAATATGCTTTCCTTTCTCAATAAGCTTGCATGTTATTCTTCCTATACTGATAGGCTGCGAAGGCTTTTTTATTAAAAACTATAAAATTTGGCATGGCTTCCCCTCAGATCTCAGTGGATTGTTCATACATCTGATGTAGGCACATATGAGGCAAATGATTTATCATGCTTGAGTTTTTGTGTCCTTGACATTTATATCTTAAAATCAAAACAGCCTGGAATTGCACAGCACTTCATTTCAGGCAGGGAGGTGTGTCCCTGCAGACTTCAGTTACTTAGTGTGGGTTTAATGGTAAGGGGCAAATAAGCTGTAAAGTGTCATAATAGCACTCCTCTCACTTATATATCGCATTTAAAACTCTGGAGATGTATTGCTTCTGATAGGTGGGTATCAACAATATCATAATCTGATGTCAGTCACACTCCGATTACATTTTATGATCTGTTTCAAGGCAGGATTCAGCACCAGCCTGCCAAGGGGGACGTAGGGGACCCCAGTTGTAGCAGCTGCAGAATATGTCAAATACTGTGCTACATTATTTCTTAGCTTCCATTCAACAGAGAAAGTCTTAGTCTGTCCCAATCTACAGTGGTAAACTGAAATGGGAGGGGAAGGGGAAGTAGGGGCAATCATATATCTCAAAATAGCTTGACTTCCTTAAATCTGTCCTGCAAAAGTCATCTTTTGTGTTAGCAAAATGGTCTAAATTGTTAGGTAATGAGAAAGGAGACTCAAGAAATGTTTCAAAAGACCATTTTCTTCCTATTTGTGAAAAAGCATTATCAACAAAAATCTGTCTCTGCAGTAGAAAAAGGAATGGAGTGACTTTCTAGGATGCTCTTAGTTTGAGACCACAGCCCTAAGCAGCATTACAGAGCCAGGAACACAAGCTCAACGGAACTTTAAAGGACTTGGCCACATTTACAGAATCACTTATTGAAAGTAAATCTCTGATGGAAGGAAACTCTTAAGACAGCAAAACACTGTCCTGGCATCTAGTAGGCACTACAGTCCCTAGGAAAAAAGGTTCCTTGTGCTAATATGATTTATAGGATGAAATGATACTGTATGCTAGAAAATCTGATGTTAAAGTTGTGATGATTCTTATGTGACAGGCAGAGGCCAAATGCAGATTAAAAATGCATCTATATATTAGGGCCAATTAAAAAAGAGAAACAGTCAGTTCTATAATAATAATCTAGGCATGTAAATGGCATTTTATTAATCCTACATGATGATGCTGGTGCAGAGAGACAGCTGGAAAATGCTACCATGCTTTGTCCAGAATGAATACACTAGACTTGTTTAAAAGAGAGAGGTATAATAATAAGCAGTTAAACAGCATATTGGCTGTTGGATAAGAGTGGATAAGAGTATTATAGCATACAGTTAAGAGACAAACAAAATTTCCTTGCTTTTACCTTGTTTCCATATGTGATGCTACCACGATTTTGCCAGTGATTGGAGCTGGAGATACAGAGAGCTGTAAGTAACTTGTTCTTTGAAGAGTGGAGATGGTCAGTCTTCCTGAGGAAGACAGGAGGATCAGGAACATATACATTTTTTCAACCTTTGAACTTACTTTCATTATGGTGAGTTTTTGTCTGCCATGTTATTTGAGGTCCTTTCCTTTATGAAAATCTCTGGATCGGGAAGATTTCAGAGATTAGAGAAGGCAATTATAAAAGCAATTATTTTCCAAAAGAAACACATTTAAAAAATTGTTCTACTTAAGAACATAGCAAATGTATAAGTGTAAAGTTCAGTCAGTTCTTTTCCTTTCTGTGTAACTTCAGAAAACATGCCTATTTCTGCTCATCTTAGTTTGTCTGTCAGTGATTCCATTGTTCTGGAAATATTTGCATCCAGTTTTGCTTCTACGGTTTCTACAGATTTCAGACTAAGTACACAGCTGCAATTTTCACCTATTTCATATCCTCTAATACCCTAGATATTAAGGTTCAAGAAAGGATTATTAGAGGACCATTTCCTTCAAAGTAATTTATTTTATAGTGTCTCATGTTGAATCAACGAGTCCAGATGTACCCAACCCACAAATGTTGGCTGTGTTTCATGTATATGGCTTGATTTCAACCATGTTTGACTAAAATTAGATCACTGAATTCAGTTCAGAAATTTCTGCTTGTTCAGCCAAACTACAGATTAGTTAAACAGATTTTAAAAGATGTTGGTACTGCCAGCAAAATGAGTGTATCTCCACTGCTCTGCATACTATTCAGGTTTTTCCTTTAATTTTTTATTACTGAAATTTAAACTTTTGTGACCTTTCCCATATCATTCCTCTCTCAGTTGGGCATGATTTTATATGTTTACCAGGTTTAAATTTATGTCATACAGGACACCGACACTTCAAGAAATTCAGGGTAACAATCCTTGCCTGGAATTTCATCAAATTTGTATGTCTGTTTGCACTTTGGCTTAAACAAGTAACAATTTAACAAGTATTCTTTACCACAACTAAATATGCCTAGTTTTAATAAAGAAAAACAAAAGAGCCACTGATGCAATTACTAACTTTGTTGTGGGTTAATGCTCTTCCAGTGCCCTGTTGATCTACATTGATAGAAAGGTAATTGGTTCCTGTGCTAAGAAAGCTGATTATGTTGCCCAGACCCTTAGAGGTCTGAGCAGCGGGAGAGTCTGGAAGATGTGGAAAAGATGTAGACCAGAAGGATCCCCATGTGGGAAGATACCTGTGATCTGTGCCAAATCCTCATTAGTTTAGAATTTACTTTTCTCTTACATACTTCCCTTCCCACCATGCTCCATTACTTATAAAAGCTAAAGATGATGTGTACTGCTGTCTTATCTTCCAGAGAAAAGCAGCTTGAAGTCGCTGGGATTGAGCATGGGACAGAGCAGCCTGAAGCCAAGAGAGAGGGAAAATCATGGACTGTAGCCAGAGAAGGCTACAGGAAATCAGGAGAGGTCAGAGTTGTTGTTAGCCTAGTATTTGTGAGATCCAGAGTGTCTCGTTTTCTTGAGCTCTGTCCTCTCACACGGACAATTTGGGAAAGAGTAATTCTGTAAATGATTGCCTGAAGAAGCAGGACTAGGAACTGCTATTCGGAGCAAAGCTCCAGAGTAACTCTGAAGGAAGTCAGGCACACCTCTGCCTGGTAGTTCAGGTAAGGCCCTGCTGGAAGGAATTCCAAAAGCCAGTCAGGCCAGACACTCCAAGCACAAAGAGGAGGTCTGATACCTTTATATCCTAACCATTGCCCTGCTGTGACAGATAGACTTTAGTCTGTCAGTTCATATCTATTAAACTATGAAAAAAATTCAGATCCTGTTGCTTCAAAGACAGAGTGAGCTTGATACTCTCTGCTATGTCATGCCAGAATAGCTGACATGCAAATCAGGATCCAAAACATCTGCTCTTTTATGCTCAGCCAGGTGCAGGCAAGATCAAAGAGGCCCCTAAAACCTTTGATTTTATTGAGGGGAAATTGAGAAATTTTTCCAGAGCTTATTGAAGGGCTTATTGAAGAGAGGACCCTGAGTAGAGAGATGGGCAAGAGTGTTATAAGATGCAAAAAGCACAGTGAGTAAAAAAATTTAGACACCTTTTTCCTTACCCAAATTATATTTCTGATTCAACGTTGCATTACTGAAATTCTGAAGAATCTTTGACATCTTTGATATGGTGATGAGGTCTCTCACAACTTCAACTTCAAAATTATTCAGAGTATAAAGGACTGGGATATGAGGGTCTTTGGATACCATAGGCCATAGACTTTTTCAGTTGATATTAGATGTCTAAGAATCAGAATACTAAATCATAACGTTGCCTAAAAGATTATTTTTTTAATTGATAGAGCACCAAGAGAATGACACTGGAAAGCAAGATAAATGTTTTTGCATTTTAAATGATCCAAATTTTTAACCACCTACTCAATTGTAATGGAGCTCAGAATAAGTATATTTTACTTACTGTTTCTTCTAAACAGGATTTTCAGACTTTTAAGGAGCATTCTCTTGAGCAAACTATTTGAATCATACTCTTGTATTTTGGATTTACGAGTAGAACAGTTTCGTGGCTGAAACAGCACTAAATTTCTAACAGGGTTAAACCTTAAAACATGAAATCTTAAGACCTTAGATGCTAAACCGTGGTGCCTCCCACTTGGCACTAGACAAGAAAGCAGTAGACAAAAAAATGCTCTCCCTTCAGTATCTTGTTACAAGAGCATGGGCTAAAGGACATAAATAAGGGTTTAACCAGCACTAACACAGGATATTATACTAAAAATACTCTCAAGAGTGCTTTGAAATTTGCTAGACTGCTAGCTTTGTCTCTCCTAGCAGTGACAAGCAAGAACACCATAATATTAGGTTCTATGGTAGCTGCCTAAGAATAGGCTTCTAATGGAAAAATCGATAAATGGTAGCCAACAATGTTCATCCAAATCTGTATTATATGAGCTTTTATTTAACACTCAAAGACTGAGAAAATAAAGTAGACATTCCTATGACTTCTTAAATTATTTGTCCCTTTTATATATAATGAGATACTTTAATGGTCCACAACAATTTTATCTTTTTGTATCATTGCCTGGAATGTATTTTGTCTTAGAATAGTATTGTAAGGCAGAGAAAGTACTTTTCTCCTCACTTACAAAAGGAAACTGAGAACAAACATCCATGGTGCATTTCATGTGCCTGGACTCAACCCTGAAAACATTCAAGGCCGGGTTGGACAGGGCTCTGAGCAACCTGATCTAGTTGAAGATGGCCCTGCTCCTTGCAGGGGGGTTGGACTAAATGACCTTTCAAGGTCCCTTCTAACCCAAAATATTCTATGATTCTATGATTTTAGCCCAGACTTTCCAAATTATTTAAATACAAGTGTACACCAGAAATCTAGGAGTGCAATCTGACTTGCTCTAAGTTGAAGTGTCTGCACTGTAAGAATCTCCACCTGAGCAAAGTGTCTAAGCTCCTACCACAGTCAATGGAGACCTAGTCTGCAGGCAGGGAACACAGAGAGGCCTTTCGTTCACCAAATGTACTTCCTTCGGGATGAGAAAAATTCTCCTCTGCATGCATTTGACCATACTGGCTTGTTGATTTAACTGAACTATAGACACCTGTTTATATGCAGACATTTCTACTGTAAACACCTAAAGTTCAATCAAGCTGAACCCTGGCCTGTGTAAACTGTAGGACGGATTGGGGAAAAAAGTACAACTAGGCTAGGCCTTAATGCAACCCCAAGTGCAGCTGGATATGCTGGCATCACTGCGTCCTGGTTGAATCCATCACAGTATTCCGCAACAGCCCTTTTCAGTGCCTGTGTGTCTGATGGAGAACGGACGCATCAGTCAATGAGTCTGTGGCTACCGTGGGAGTTACAGTGGCCCTGCATCATAGGTGGCACAGGCAGATGGGGGCTGTAGGGAGCCGGAGCTCAGGAGAACGAGGTGGTCACAGGCCAAGTACTGAGCTGGGCAGATAAGGGAATGAAACTCTGTCAGGAACCGTTCTGGCCATTAGAGGCTAAATCCCCAAGAGGTATAAACCCATAAGGTAAGTACAGGTTAAATCCATTTTCAAAGTAACTTCATGCCGTCAGCACTGATTTTTCTGTTTACTTCAGATGTCAATAGATGTTTAGATCACTGGACATTGGATTTAAAATCAGTTTCACATGACAAAAGCTCTGCAATATACGTAACAGGGTATTGCTATACAGTCTTGGACCAAGGCATCTTGATTTTATCTGCTATATTAATCATTATTTAGTTTTTTTAGAGAGCATTTATATTGTTGCTATAGGGATGTGTAAGTTGAGCCATTGTAAAGTGTAAACCAGTCATGTTTCAGATGGATAAGATTATTTTTCTGATATTTGAAAAGGATCATATTTGAAAAGCTATGATATGTAATAGAGTGGGAAATAATCACATCTATTGTTATGTAATGTGCAATTAGTTTTGTATCTAATATCAAATATAATTCTTCATTAAAGTCAGGTCAGTCCTGTACTATCAAATATAAACTGACATTTGAGAGAGTGGTGGTTTTTTTAAGGACAAATAAACATGATTATTTGCAGTATTGTTTTCAACAAGATAAAAAGACTGAATTCCTCATCCATGAGAGAAAGTTGGTATTATTTTTCTTTTATTTGATATATTTTTTAAAACTGGTCATACCCATTAAAAAGACTTGAAATCCAACATAATGGCAAATGCAACAAAAGTAATTGATTTAAATAATTTTACTTTAATACAATAAAATTATTTAAGTTTTTGGCCTGTCCACTACAGCTGATACGCAGTTGCCTAGCATGAATAATATTCTATAGACATCTGTGGCAGTTAAAAAACCTTAGGGATTGTGAAAACTGTGACAAAATGGTGAAACTAATGGAGCCTACTAATTTATTTTACATAATAATGCAATGACAAGTGACTATTTGACCATGCATTTTAACTAGGTACTCATTTTTACTTGTAATTCCATATAAATACCCACTCAAGTGTTTAAAGGAGAGTACTAGGTAGAGCAGCCTTTAAAATATTTGCTCTGCTGTAACTATATTTTAAGGGTAATTTTTTATCGTGCATTTTTATTCATGCTAAATGTCAGGCTATTACGTGATATTTTAGCTGATATTTGCTACTTTAGCCTTTTCCCTAATATACATCTTGTTTTCCTGTGTGTCATAACGATACATGTTCTATATTACTGAGCTGCATACAATCATGCAGATTTATGATCCAGATATTTGTATGTCATATATATAAAAGTAGTTTTAGAGATCAAAGAGCTTCAAGTTATTGCCCTGATTTAATACATTCTACTTACGATACAATTCTGCTCAACTTAGTGCTCCTTCCTGACATCCCAGGGTGACTTTTATTTCTTTGCCCTGAGAAACTTTTAAAATCTTGGTTAGCTTAAACACTACCACAATCCAAGAAAATTACTGTAAATCCTTGGAATTCCTAGAGGTAAGGCTGAGCTACCCTGGGATGGTACTAGCTGTGATCAAGTCATTGAATCATTTAGGTTGGGAAAGACCCTTAAGATCATCGAGTTCAACCGTTAATCTAACACTGCTAAGTCCACCACTAAACCGTGCCCCTAAGCACCACGTCTACATGTCTTTTAATTACAAGTTATTGAAATCTTGATGAAAAGTGGAATACAAATAATGTTAGAGTTACAATAGCATACCTGTTTTATACACATCATGTCAAAGCAGCATCTCAGGTGACCTTTGTGTAAGATGCAAAACGCCTTTGTGTGAGGTGATAAGGAAACAACAAATGTAACATAGAGAAGGAATTAAATTAAATGTTCGAGTGTTCTAAGCTCTGCTTAGAATTATTTAACACATACTACTAGTGACAGCCACCACTAACTTAACAGATGAATCTTGATATTAATTTAACATGATATGGTTCTTTTCCCCTCTTACACATCTTCCCTGTTTAGTACATGAATAAATCCAATTAACATAATCTGAGCACTCAGATAGCACTTTGCAGGATCAGAAGCCCTTTGCAAGTAATGGTGACTTTCTGTGGCAACAGGGCCAAAAATGGTTTCCCCCTCCTTGCTAGAACCTTTAGGCACAACAGTTAGCATAGTAACAGTTTTGGTCATATTAATTTGACTTCAATAAATTCAGTGACGTGCGTTCAATTTGCTGATATGGAACTGTTGAACTATTAGGACTATAAAATAATCCTGTATATTGAATTTGTGAATTTTCTGCTTTGAAATACAGATACTTTGCTACTGGTTTATTGGCAATTAGATCCAGTATAAAGAACTGAATCTCAAGATACTATGAAGGACTAACTGAACAGGAATTGCATAAGTGACTAAATCTCATTAAGTCCAAATTAACTCCTTGAATTGATCTGTATTTGTCAAAAAAAATTTATCATGGGAATATGGTTCTAGAGGAGAAAAAAAATGTGTTTCACCTTGTTCCTGGTACACAGCGGAGAATGGTACAGAAAATTACCACATGCTGCATTTTTTTCCTTTGATACCTTTTCCACACTGGGAATTTTTAAGGCATGCAGTTATACAGGTATCTGTAGTGGATAGCTGGTACTTTTAACTGTGTTTCTTGGTGGAAGAGCAACAGGAAGGCTTACAGCTCTTACAAAAGTGCATAATCTCCATGGACTTCCACAGACTCCTGTGGAAACTGAGAGCTAGAACCTCATGTTCTTACCTGTAGTACTGCTCTTCCTTCAGGAAAGGGTATAAAGTGTTTAACCTGGGGAAACTCCTGCAGGTACTGCTCCCATGACAGAATTTTTCCTTTAGTAGAAAAGAAGAACACGGTCCTTTGGGGAATTTCCACCTTGTCTTATGAGTCGTCTGTGCTGAGTTGACAACATGTTTTACCACATTTACAGTGACATTAAATAAGGTCATTCAGAAAATGTAATTGTAGTGGTGTTAAGGTAAGTTAACTCTGATGTATTACAATATCAAATTATTCTAAATTTAAGAATATTATTACTTATATCTTTACATTTAAGGATGGAAAACTAAAATCTCTGCTAGATCATCATATAGGAAGAACTCTGCTGGATTATTGTATAGGAAAAACTGTGTAAGACATATTACATTTTCTTCTAGATTTTCATCATAAAATACAGTTATTATCACTGATAGATTTTGTTCTATGTATTTTCAGATCAAGGTAAGTATTTCCGAGTAATGCAACTGCCCTAGAGTAGTTTGTGTGTGTGTGTGTGGCTGGGGCAGGAAGGAATACATATTTCAGAAGAGGATTTAAAATGTCTTCTTCCAAAATATGTAGAATAGATATATGTTTTTTCAAAATCTTATCATGGAATGTCACGCAAAGATGTTCAAAATTCATTTAATGCAAAATATTTTTTATTAATTTCAGACTTGTAGCAGGTGGAGCAGGACCTTTTCATTTTATATGAGCAATTCTCTTTCTAAATTAATGGAATGTGGACCAGTGTTTCCATATTAAGAGATGGTTCTGCAAGACCTCATCTTTCCCATCAAAAATAGATACCTGTCACCCCTGGCAGTTAAGAAATCCTAGCTACTACTGACTGTTTTCAGATATATTTCAAAATGAGACTTAAGCAAAGGTTCTTCTATTGGCAGCTTGAATCGTTATTTGACTTTACTCAGTTTGCAGATGCAAGCAGGGCATGTTGTAAATACACAAGCATTTTTATTACGTACTTTATTAATTCTTTAAGTTAGAGATCGTCTGTTCATCATCTGTTAGAGGCAGATTTATTAGGATGGGCTAAAAGACTTTTAAGTCCTTTCTTCTCTCCTCGCAGCCTACCCCATTAGCACTGTCAGCCTTCATCATGACAGTGAAAAAAGATTCCATACAATATTTCTCCCATAGCCACATCATGACAGTTAAAGCCTATCCACAACAATGTCTTGATTTACTCAAAACACTTTTAATTTTCCATTAAAGCCTAATGATACTTCTCCCAGTCTTTTCTTACCTCTGACGAGACAAAAGCATGTCTAGAGTTTATCAACTAAGCAGTTTGTAGGAATCGCAGAAATACACTCTTTTCTTTTTGGTTGACATTGTGTGATGCTGCTTTCATAATGCTGGGGGGAATGGAGGATGTCATTCTGACCGCTCTAAGGTTGTTTTCTAAAAGGTTCCCAGGAAATACAAGCATGCATAGAATTCAGAAGCAGTTTTACAAGCATTTTCTCTGTCCTTGGAGTAAGCATGGTGGTGTTCTACCAGTGACTGCTCCCTAATCAGTACTGTCAGGGAGCAGCAAGGGCCGAGCTGCAGAAGAGAAACATCTGTAGGGGCCAGAATGAAAGTGGAGGTTCCAAGTATATCTTCACAGGTATATCTTCAGAGGTGTTGCTTACAGGAGGACTGAGTCACAGCAGAATGTTAATCAAACCGACTGAGCCATATCCATTCTTTGCGTAAGTGAAAAAAACTATGCTGAAGTCCATGGAGTTGATTCAGGATAAAATGTGAACTGTCAAACAAAATGAGGCAGAGTCCTAGTGCCATGAAAGGTTATAATAGGCTTGTGTGGTATGCACCTAGAGTCTTTATGGCAGCAGCTGTAAATTCCCAGGAAAATGGCCAAAGATTTTATAGGGACGGCTCTCAACTACGCAAAACAGACGAGAACTGCTTCCTAGCAGTAAATAAACTTGCTCATCTTGTGTCTGAGTCATCAAAACTTGTCTGTCAGTGACCTTTAACTAAAGGTCTTTTAGCTCTTTGTCTTTATTCTTGCCTACTTTTCCTATTAGTGAGACCTAACAATTATATATAAATAAGTAATGTAATTAAAACTACATATCCAGAAAAAAATGTATTCCTATTTTTACAGGGATGATCTGACAAAAGAATTCCTTCCTGAGCTTTTATCTGCAATGCTCTTGTTATCAGTCAACTTTTTTTTTCCTTTTTTCATGCATGCACACAACTACTTTTCAGAACATGATCATTTCAGACCTTAAACTAACATTTCACTTACTTTATTCAGCAATGCACTCTGAAAATTCACATGAGAAGTACATTTCCAGTGATATTGAATTCTGAGATATTTACACTATGGGTTAGCATGCATGTCAAAAGAAAAAATTGGGAAAGACAAAAGGCTGGTTTTGTGCCTCTAGATTTCTGAAAAACTAAATTATTTTTAACCTACCCACCATTTTTACATCCTGATATGTATAAAAGGCTAACACTACTTCAACTGCAGAGATGAAGGGGAAAGAGCAGACATTTTGTGATGGAGAAGCTATTGATGGTCTCAAAGGGCATATTCTCCAACTACTTTGCAGATCTCAAGACTAACATCAGGACACAGTATGTTACAAAAGGGAGCTAAAATGTTCCTATCCTTCCTGCTTGCTTCTCCAATTGGCAGCAAGGGAGGTTTTTTAGCCAGAAAGTCTTTGCCTGCAGGGGAACGTAAGATGATGAATCTGTTTTGTCACGAAAAGCCTATGGGAAAACATGTCTTTGCTAAAAGTTCTGAAAGTGGTAATGGATTATTGTAACTGTTCATTTAAATTTGTTTTGTCCTGATCCCATAATGAAAAACAGAAGGTTGCAGCAGAAACACATACATGGCAGATTGTCCAGGTGTATAGTAGGCTTGTTGAATGTAAAAGACGTTTGCTATCAAAGTCCTTGACTGTACCAAGAGTTTGGGATGTGACCGCTGCTTTGCCTGTGGGAAGTGTGAGCGTTGCTGCTGAAGCTCACTGTGATAATGCCTATGCTGCCCAGATCCAGACCAACTACGTGTGTTTCTTTGAACTCTACTGAGATAGAGATCGTGCCTGACCATTTTGGTGGCCTTCTATGATGGGGTAACAGCATCGGTGGACAAGGGACGGGCAACGGACATCATCTACCTGGACTTGTGCAAGGCATTTGACACTGTCCCGCACGACATCCTTCTCTCTAAACTAGAGAGGCATGGGTTCGATGGATGGACCACTCAGTGGATAAGGAGTTGGCTGGATGGCC
>WHYT01014455.1:232293-247227 GCA_009806455.1 Tetrax tetrax | reverse complement strand
AGTTGTAGAGCACTGGAACAGGTTGCCCAGAGAGGTGGTGGATGCCCCATCCCTGGAAACGTTCAAGGCCAGGCTGGATGAGGCTCTGAGCAACCTGATCTAGTCAGGGATGTCCCTGCTTCTTGCAGGGGGGTTGGACTAGATGACCTTTGAAGGTCCCTTCCAACCCTAACCATTCTATGATTCTATGATTCTATGATTCTATGAGATGCATATACCTTTTCTCAATGCGTACAATGCACGCGATCCAGGTAATGCATGCTCTGTCTTGCACAATTCTATTAGCACAGAGCTAAGCCTGGCACGATTGCTATGGAGGCTTTTCTGGCTAGAATTCCTGGCAAGAATTTTAAGGAAGGGTTTGCTTGCAATTAGCAAGTAGAAGGATATAATCAATAATTACTTGCAGCAGAGAACACAGTAATCCATTGTCAAACTGTGATGGGAAAAGAAGAGATGGTATTTGTGAAGAGAAACTAAGTATTATGTTCTTTATTCTCAAATGTTTTAAAAATTGAAAGAAAGTACAAATGCTGTAGTTCGTGGTGTTGCTCTTGACTGTTTTTTTCGGTTATCATTAAGCTATGTCTTTTAAGAAATGTGTAGGCAATATAGTTAAAATGTTCTTTAAAACTATTATAGATTGCATTTTGTGCATCCCTGTGATGAAAGTCTGGTTCCAGCTCTCCGAATAGGCAGTTTGTTTGTAATGGTATGAAAATAATAGCTTCTGGATGTATAAATTTTAAATAAGTACTTGGCAAATCAGATCTCACAGAGATCAAGAACATACTGAGGCCTCTGTGGTATGGTCTGGGCTGTATCGGAAGCATGTGCCCACACTCTGGAGCTCCGAGTTCAGATACCATTGAATGTGGGCAGATTATGGTAAGATAACTAAATAATTTCTGCCCATATCTGTCTGTTCTACTTCTTTCCTGAAAGCTTGTATTTCCATGATAAGAGCCTAATAGTGCTTTTAAAATTGCATGGACTGAAGGTGGAGAAGGTAGCTGAGGTGTCTATATTCCTTTGTGAAATGTGTGTCACTAAAGAAAAGGGAGGAAGCAACAGAAAACCAAACAAGGTCTGAAGTTCCGCACAGCCTTTGTTTCCCCTCTGGTACAGTCCAGATAGATCCTGCTTCATTTATTATTAAAACTCCTGCTGAACTTCTGGAAATTGATGTCAGGGAAGAACAAATTTTCTGTGGAAAAGTGCTGTGGGATACCAGTGAGGAGAATGTGACAGTGGGAGTGGTTTTATTTCATCTCAGTTTGAAACAGGAGAACAGGATAGACTGCTGAAAGCAACTCCAGCAAGGCAATATCCAGTATCGTGAGAACAAACTCCTTTTGTTTCCTGACCTCGGCCCCATCAAACAAACCAACAGAAAAGTGTTATTGAGCTGGAGGAATCTGTTTACTGAGGCTCTACGATGGCATCTTACAGCACAAAAGATGTTGGAACAGAACAGACCTATTCTGGAAAAGAGAAGCAGCCACGACGCACAGATGACAGCAAAGTCAATGGAAAATGAACTTGCATGAACTGCAAAGTAAACCCTGTCAATAATTTTGATTCCTTTATTTAGCTGACAGCTGTACCCAAAATTGATCTCAGTTATACTGATGTAAGATGTTTTAAGGACTGTTTAATTGTCGTGTGCATTTAATTCTCTGTGAAATGTCCCAGATAAATATTCTTGTGCCTTCAAAAATGCATGATGTGGTTGAGTGAATAATGGTGAAAAATACCTATCCAAAATTAATGTTACTTTTCTATAACATAGAGTTAATTAATTGTTTCTTAGTGCTTTCCTGCAATGAACTCTGGAAGCTCCTGATCATCTTGCTGTAAAATCAAAGACTTTCTTTAGTATTTGTGCTTTGTTTTCACTACCAAATAGGCTTCAGTATATGCATATTCTTCTATTCTTGTACTTCTATTCTTGATGTCCATTCTTTGGTATATGTAATTAATCATCTAAGATATGTACCTTACCTCTTGAGTGGATGATACACTTTCAAAATAGGAAAAATAAAGTGTATCATAAATAATGCATTTTCACATTAGGTTCTTGTTTTAATTTCCTTCTTTATATTAAGCTTTATGATTTTTCTGGAATTTATGACCACTTCTGAATACTTATAGATTAGCGTAAGTAACAGCAGCCAACTGAATTATCTGCTTTTATTAAAAATCACTTCTATTATTAGTAAAAAAAGAAATATATTCATTTAAGTATGAACTACAAATTCTATTCCAATATATTATCAAGACTTTTCCACTTCATTTCCATTCCATTCATGTTTCTAAGAAATATGTACAAAAATACACAAGATAAAAAGAATTTTTTTAATAATAGCCCAGAAGTTATAAAATGTACTTCTGGTTTATATCTTTACCTTTAGTGAAAAAAAAAATGCTATAAATTACAAGATGGAACTCATAATCTGAAAGCAAAGATACACTGACTTGTCATAGACCCATTTCATCCTGTGGGTGAGCTACACACACCAAAAAAATACCGACTTCAACAAAACATATGCAATAAATCGTACGACCCTTCCTCACACCTGCAGAAAAGAGTTGGGTAAGCAGTTGAATCTTGCAGAATGTCCTGAAGGTCATAATCTCAACCTCAAGCTCTCGTGCACCAAAGAAGTGAAAGCAGGTGTCCTGCATAGCTCATCTTGTTCACCCTGATGTGATATTGTGTCTTTTTGATTTGACTGAGATCCTTTGGCAAGCCTGTCAGTGTCATGTCCTCTCATGCACTTAAGGAATTTGTTTATCTAAGAGGAAAAAAAAAAAAAAGATGGATTATCTGTAGCTCCCCTGAAGATCCCCAAAGGGGTGGGACATGATGCATTGATAGATTTAAGGGCTCAACCCAGCCTAAGCAGCATGTAATTTTATCAGGTATCTAAAGAAACAGATGTAGGAGATGTACAGTTTTTTATTTTCTATAGTTAGATCTGTCTTCTGCAAACCATTTACTAGTATCTGAAATGGAACATCCTCTTGATATTTAAATTCTGAATGTTATTGTCTCTCTTAACCAGCGCTGATGTCACCAGCTGAAATCTTGGATACCTACTGAAACAGCACTGACAACTCATTGGATTCTGAACAAATCTTTTCCTTCGAATTTTATTTTTGTGCTCATTCTCCTGTCACAACCTGTTCTCCTCCCCCACTGCTACAGAGTCTTGTTATTCTGGATTATACATGGCAAAAGAACAGAATGGCAGATGGGACTGCTCCATATTTAATACCTTCGGGGAGAAGAAGAACACAGTGGCATACAGAGCACATGTGTGGTCCAGCAGCAGTCTGTCAAATCAAACCCTCAGAAATGTGGGAAGCTAGTGCCTCAAGAGAGAGAGTCACAGAGACAAAACAGCTCAAAGAGACACACTCACGGTGCAAGAAAACTCACTATTCTCTTACGACTTTATGAAGCATTCAATCTGGTATTTTGTAAATCAGAGGTTTTGCTCAGAAGGCTGAGGAAGATTTGGAAGAGAAGGCATGTGAAGATAGATACCATGATCTCCCATGCTGGGGTGTGATACATGGATGAGCACTAACAATACATAATAAACTAGATTATAGCTATATTGAATCTTTAAAGCTGTACTTCAGTGTGGCCTATGTACTCATTTACAGAGCCACTGAGAGTAACACACTTCATAGAATGACCTGCTTTATGATGTTCATATATCCCTTGTCCATGGGTGTTGTTGCATTTTTTAGCGATCAGCACAAAATCTGTGCCTTAAAAGTAGTGATTTGGCTGGTGAGACAGGGTAATGCAGAACCCTGGGCAAGCTGTTCAGATGGAAGACCTTTTTCCCCTTCCGATATACTCTTCTCCAGCTTTCAAGGCAGTCTCATTGTAAGCAGAAGTTTTCCTGGTCTTCAGTCTGCGCTGTCAGGCTAGCTTCACTTGCTGGGAGATGAGAAAGCGGCTTAGCTTCTGGGCCAGTCACGAGGGGATGACATGTATTCCTCCCTAAGATGAACACTGATAGAAAGGAAAGAAAGGTATGTCTGTTGCAACACACTTTTTTTTTTTTTTTTTAGCAGCTGAGATGATTAAGTGTAAGCCTGCAAGCTAAGCTACTGCCAGGATGTTTGCCTGAGCAGAAGTGGAAAAGCTTTGGGAAGAGCTGGTGTGCATAAGGAGGTTAGTTTGGTGTCTGGACAAGTCTGAACTGTCTCTAGAGTACACAGAGACAGCAGCAGTCTCAGACAGTGGGCAGAAACCAGGAGTATGGGGTGAACAGTTAATGCATCCTGTAACAGCAAAGTAAAATTCAGCAACCCTCTTCTTCCACGTGCTTTAAAAAAATATAGCATACAGGTCCTTTATTAACTAGACAGTATGGGCACTTCTTTTCATCTCTGCTGATCTGCAACACTACTTCAGATAAATGACAATGTCACTGATGACGGCCACTGGCAGGGCAGTACCACTCAGACAGCGTCCCGACATTTGGCAGAGGATTCTGGTGATGAGGGCACAGGTTGCCTGAGTGAGCACAATTTGGTTTTTAATAACTTGCAAAATTTTCTTTGCCTTCTGTAGTGCCACCTGGCGTCGGTTTCTTGAATGAGGATGAATGTCAAACCAGTTTTTACAAGGCCCTCTTATCTTTTTGATGTTGATCTTTTGAAGGTGCAAAAGATCGGCCTTACCCAACCTGTTGGATGCAAGCATCATTTCCACACAACTAGTGATTTCCAGTGTTTGGGGGGAAAGCACACATTCCTGCTAACTGAAGCTTTCCTCCTTTCAGCCAGCCAAATAATTTCAGCTGAATATTCCAAATAAACCTACTTTTAGACTCTCATGCCACTCTCCTTATGACAACACTAATAGGAACATTACCACTTTCACTGTTTCATGCTGACAAGCAGCAGCGGGTTTGCAACGCAGCTTACCAAGAAGTTGCCACGTTAAACAGAGAAAAGGTCTCTGTGCGGTCAGACATGAGCTCTGATTTGTTTTAGCGTTGTTCTGTTTTCTACGGCAGAATATTATATTCAGATCCTGGTGCTCATTTTACCAAATGTCATGTCTCAGTGTTTATGTTTTACTTGCCCTATTTCTCTCTCTGCTCTGGTACTCTTCTATTATCAAGTTGCAGTTGTTCAGCTGCATCTTCTGAAGCTAGCCTGGACAGAAATATAATCTGGAGAGCTCACCAGGAGAGATCTCTCCCAACAGTCTATAACTTGTTCTTGTCATGCAGCCAAATGGCCTCATGTTTTTATTAAATTACATTATAGAAGACCAACTTGGTTTTAGACATCAGAAATCCAGAGTCTGCTGATTATTTGCTCTTTCCATAATTTCCATCTGAGACTTTATCTTTTAAAAATGTTAGCTTTCTCTAGACAACTTTGTCCATTTCCAAACAATGATTAATTTATCCTTAAAATATAATAGGTTATTAAAATGAGAGAAAAATTATGATTAGCAGATGCACACAATATGTTAGCTGAACCAGTACTTATTAACATAGATGATTCCCTTATTACATTAATTTTTTTCAAACAGCCCCCTCAGAACCTCTTTCCACTACTCTGCATGAAGACACATGGAGCCTATCATCTGGAATGACAGCTACATTGACATAAAAGACCCAGAGTCAATTCTCACAAGCATAAGCCTCCAAGTTCCCAACTCCATGCTGGAAGAAGCCTTGGGCACCCAGCAGCCTCCTCCGTATGCCCTGCTTTCCCTGTAGAAGTAGGGAACGTGCAGGGCTCGGATATGAGCGATGCTGCACTCCCAAGTAACCAGCACCACCTGGTCCGCTGGTAGTAGGTTCTGTAGATGTGCTGCTGCAAATAGAATCATAGAATAGTTTGAGTTGGAAGGGACCTTTAAAGGTCATATATGCCTATAACTGAATGCAGAGGCCTCACGTTGCACCAGACAATTCAGGAAAATTTCTGATTTTCAGCTAACATTGATTTTTCAAGTATTAGCTCATGTCAGGTTTGTTGTTTAAATTCTTTCTCTGTTCAGTAAAGTAGGCTGTGTTGGAATTTTTCAGTGTAATGTTTTCCATCTTAACTCTTTGATAAACAGTTCTGCCTGGTTTCTGTTGTGTTTCTGTCCAGCAGAGGAAGTGAGTGGGAAATGAAATGAACCTGCACAGTATCCTGGACCAGACTCTGCTTTGTTTGACTATCTGATCATGAATTTAGTTGTGTCATAGTGTCTCTATCAGGCAGGACAATAATCCTTGCTATTCAGTTCTGTAAGAAATAAGAAACAACTGAAGGCAAATCTCTTTTGTTCAAATTGCCAGCAACTCATTTTGGAGAAAAGATATTCCTGAACAAGATTATTAGAAGGCTTTTACACAAAGATTATGCCACTGCTGTTATACTCTTTCTCTCATAAAGCAATAGTGATAACTGTAATAATAATCCAGTGAATTCCAATCTTCAAGAGAGAAACTATTATTTCTAAATTATTCGGAATATAGTGTTCACTGTTTTTTCTTATACTGAGGAGAAGGTTTTTTTTTTTACTTTTAAAATTATTTTGGCATTAGAAAGATAAAAATGACTTCTTTCTTCAGGTTTAGAAAACCTGAACAATCTGTTCGTGGCAAATGTATGCTGCTGGTATACCTCCTAGAGATGTGCTGAGTACATATCCCTGTCTTTAAATAGAAAGCAGTCAAAGGATAATTGCAGCATTTATAAACACTGAAAGCATTCTAAGTAGGAAGGAAAGATGGTTCTGTGGTTCAAGTATACAAAAAAAGAGAAGATATGGGATATATTCCTTGTCTGGGCAGATGTTTTCTTTATAACCTTGGGCAAAATGCTTCATCCGTGCCTGTCTACATTTCCATATTTTATTCTGTGTGAAATGAGGATTCTAACCCTTTTCTGCCTCAGAGAACACTGAAAATGTTTGTGCAGGGACGGACATTGTGAGATGGAAGGTGTTATCTGACTTACTATAAATGGAAACATGGGATATGTCTATGTAGGCTCTCAGTTAAGAGCTGATCTAATCACACAGAGGAAACCCAAGAAATAGAGTTAACAAACCTCATTCTCAAAGGCTCCCGTTACTATCTGACTGTACCTCTCGTGTATCTATGTCTGCCTCTGGGAGCCCGACTCTCCTAGAATGTGCTTTTAACTGCCTCAGATTTTCGACAGGGAGGAAGTGTTGCGAGGAGTTTCTAACCCACCAGCTATCATATTTAAGACATTTTTGAACAGTATAACACAAAGAAGCTACCTACAGAAAAACTACCCTGCCACAGGACAAGGAAACATTCCAGCAGTTAGGAACCAAACATGGTTCCCCTGCTAATTCAGACACCTAAGAAGCAGCAAATCTTTGCAGCTCCAGTGCTGCTCTTTTTGTCTATAGCCCCTCTGTTGCTACTGGTTCAACAGTGGTGATAATAAGCTGTCCTTTGAAATCCTACAGCATCCTCTGATCTGAGCATCTGGGAGCATGTAATGTAGGCTTAGACTCACAAAGACAGTTACAAGCCTGAAACCCACCGATGTTGTAACATAAGGATACGTATTCCTACATCCTTTTGTAACTTCAGGCCTTAAAAGTCACTTTGTTAGACCAGTTTATTGTACCTCTTAACAGAATACCGTAGCTTTTTAACCAGGCATAGCAAAACGATTCAATAGTTTAATGCAGGACGCAGAGAAAAATACTGTATTCACTGATTTAGCTACACAGGATATTAATCATCAGGCTAGAATGTGGCAGGCAGGAACACTAGGAATTGTTCTTATTCTCTTAAGAAGGCTAGGGATTGAAGTTTGTTTATGTATTTCCATACAAATATATAGTAATATGCACAGACTCTTGCTAATACTGTGAATGAAGTCAGTAATCCTCAGGAATTCCAACAGAAAAAAGCTCAGGCTCGTATGAAGCGGACTTAAGGAGATGGATGATCATCTTCAAGAATATGAATGGTTCACTAAAGTGAATAGCAATTTTTCTTCCAATATTCGTAGGAAGATGAAGCTCAAGATGTATTCTGCAGGGGATATTGTTACCTTGACAGTAATTTTTGTCTGAAAGTATGGTAGATATTGTTACAGAGTGACTAATTGCTATGCTCAAAATAAACTTGCAGGAAAGAAAATGAAGATTTTTTCCTCTTTTTAAAAAATTGTTTACCTTATACATTTAACACAGCTAGAGATAGAGCTAGTTTCATCATTTTCTTGAGTAGTTCATTGGAAAGGAAAAAATGAGCATCAGAAAAACCCTCCAAACACTGAGAGGAGAGTGGAAAAATCAATAAACACTTTTAAAAGCATTACAGAGTGAAATCTTCAGACTAACCTCTCAAAGAGTACCCTGTCAGAAAACTGCCTAAACACAGCTAGTTCAAATACAACCAAAAGATGACATTTGCTTATCCATTTATGAATATTTTTGACATTTAAAACAAAAGCATAGGAAGAATTGGTTCCTCCTTTGCCAACTGGTTGCTGTCTTTCCTCCCCTGTGATATAAGGACAAACCCAAACTTGACCTTGAGGCTTTCAGCTCACACAGATGTGAGAGTTGCTGTTGGCAAGAGAAATACGCACCTGGTGAAATGAGTAAACAAACTAAGGTTAATAAAATAATAATACCCCCCCCCCCTCCGGACTTTCTTGCTTTATAGTGAAATTAGCTAAAACACCAAAAAAAAGAAGAATGATCCAAAACCTCCAATTACCTTGTCATTCCTTCTTGCAGAGGATTGCGACACTTTGTAGAGCTTTGTTCTTGACTTACGCTATATTTAATGGGTTACTTTTGCCTACTGCTATCACATTTATAGACATAATTGCCTTACAAATACATTAGTACATCTTTTTTAATTGATCTGCTACGTGCCATTTTCGTGTTCAGTGTCTTATTTTGATAGTTTCCTCCCACTCCTTTGTCTAGGGTGGAGAAATATCAAAAGCTTTTGCTCGAAAATACTGAAGGCAGATACGATCAAAACTATTGAAAAGCTGATGTCGAATACAAAATAAAACATATATTTGGAAGTATTAGCTCAGTTTTATTACGGAGCTTCATTCTCCAGGCTCCCTTCCAAAATTATTGCTCTGCTTTTAAAAATTAAATAGGTGTCACAAAGTGGCTTTAACTTTCAAAAATATTTTGACAGCATTTTGAGACGTTTTGATAAAATAGAAGTGTTCTTGCAAAATATTTTCACCAAATCACTTTCTGGGAGAAGATGATTTGGTGTGATTTCTTTACTGCAGCTCAATACATGTAACATGACTGTGATGCAATGGGCAGCACAGAACTTAGAAAATGTCAGGTAGTTTTACTAATTCATGAGAAAGATATATAATGCTGTCCACCCCTCTGTAATCTATAACATTTAATACTGAGTGGGCTTCCATGTGTGTGTGTCTGCATATCTTCACACTGGAAAGGAATTCTGAGTGACAAAATGAAACTTATAATGGAGGCACCACCAGAAGAAAGACAACTGTTCTGAGAAGCAAAACCTTAGTACTACTTCCAGTTTATAGGATAGCTAGTATTATTCATCTTAAATTGTTATTTTACTGCAAATACTGCAAAAAAGGTCAAAATAAAAAGTGAAAATTTTGCCCTCATATAGCTTAAATCATAGTTTCTGGTATCTCTTAAGTATTTCAAAACAAAGGTTTCTTTTTTGATATACATGTCAATTCAATGGACTTTCTGTAGGTATATGGCATTACAGAACACACTTTAGGCTCCTCAATCAACAGAAGTACAGCTTAAGTGAAGAGTTTTGTAAACAGAGAGACGGTAGTAATGTGAAAGTTACAAGTAGGCTGCAATGCAGAACTAACACACCTGGAAGGGAAAAACTGCTTGGATCTGAGCCCTACTTGAGCACGGGGAAATCTACCTGAAATCAAATAACAGCACCTCATCCCAAAACCTACAGCCTTTCAAAAGTTAGATCTGTGGGCACTTTTAATAACCTTTTAATACTGTAGACTGAGCACAGCAGGGCTTTAGGCCATTATAGGATTGCCTATGTGGAAAATATATGCCAGAATTATATGTGCAGAATATATGTACAAATTATATGTACAAAATACATGTGGAGAAGCCAAATGGTGTTGGAGCCAGGAGAGACCCAGCTGCTGCTCTTCCAGGGCTGCCATATGCCAAGCATGGCACAGACAGTATCCTCCACTGTCTCCAGCCATTGTAATTATTGACATTGGCTATATGACACACTGTCTGGCACAGTGAAACGCTGGAGGTGTCAGCATGATGCTCTACTGATTTTGCTGTGTCCCACCAACTGCCAGAGCTGTCTAAGGTATTGTGCCCTGTAGACGCAACCACAAAACCAGAGCAATTAACCCTCAGGTTTTTCGTAAGGGTAAGAAATTTTTCTTAGCATTATGCTCAGATTTAGAAAGTTTAAGACCAGAAGGGACTATGATGCCCTCCAGTCTGGTCTTGTGCACAACATACACACAACTCAGTAGCTTCTGTGTCGGTTTTTATCTGGTCACTAAGCCTGTAAGAGAAGAGTGATTTAAAATTTAAAATGTTTTAGATGGGGAGGAAATGTCCCGCTCTTAAACCACCTTAGGCCCCCCCTCACTAAACGAAACCAGAACATCATCTCTCTACTGATTGAATATCCTTACTGAATTAAGCTCATCATTTTTTCTAGCTTTATTTTGCCAACCTTCAGCTTCCATCAAATGCTGGATCTCATTGTATGTTCTTCTGTTATAAAGCTATTTACTATCACAGATATATTCTTTATGCAGCAGCTCTGCATGCAAGTCTCTTCAAGCTTCTATGGATAAACTGAATTCCTTGTAAGTCACTGTCATACTTGTAAAAGCATGCATTCAACTATACTAACTGACAGAGCTCTAGTATGAAAAATCTGAACGGCCGTTACTTTTTTTTTTGTTGTACAATGCTCAGAGGCCAAGCAGCAAGGTGAACTGTTATAGCTATACAGTAAGAAAAAATAGTTAATTTTTTTTTTGCTTTTCAAAGATGAAATAAATTAAGATAGGATTCTTTATGTCCATAAAAATGCTGGAGGACCTCTTAAGCTGATTTAAGCGATCATAGCTGTACTGGAGCTGGTAAAACCACAATAACCTGCATATGCTACCAACTTGCCTGACAGAATTAGCATTTCCAAAGAGGATTGCAGGATTAATTCTTTTCATTAAGAAAAAAGCAAGGAGATCTGTGAGCAGTGAGCAGAACTAATGAAGCTTAGTTTCCTCTGTTTCCCAGCAATCTGTATGCCTTCTGTCTCTTTCCGACTACTTTCCACATTATTTCCAGAGCTCTCTGTCCCGTACACCTTCAGTTCCTGCTCCATCCATCCATCAGGCCAGACAAGAAGGGGCCGGTACTGTAGCTGGTTCAGGGCGAGGTGTATATACCCAGCTGTCCAAGGAAGGCATACCAATCAGCTGGTTTGCTAATAGCAAATAGGACAGGGGGAACTACTTTCTCCTTACCTTTCTTTTCAAGGGGGAACAAACTTGAACCTTAGTGCTCTCAGCCACTGAGTTCCATAAAACTTTTACTAAGTTAATATCCTTAAGAACTCTACCCGTCTACTAAATTTGTTTAAAATTTATGAAGAGATCCATGAGGAGGCACTGACACACAGAATAACTGCAAAAGCCTCATTTCCCTAGGAAAAAGAGGCTGGAAATGAAAGAATACGTTCCCAGTAATGTAACGGAATGGTTGGCTATTACAGTATTTCAGAAGCATAATGTAGGATGTGGTTTTGCTGAAGTTGAAAAGCTTGGATTAGTAATTGTACTTTTGCTTGCAGGCACACACGAGTGAGCCCATTTTAACGGCATGTTCTTATTGTGCTGCTCCATAATGTGCTCTGATTTCAGAAGAGTGACACAATTGCCATAGGTAAAACAGCCAGTGTGTCCACAAAGAATTAGTAATATCCATAGTAACAGGATATTTGTGAGTGACTGGATTCCCCTGGAATTTAAAGATACTGTAAAGCAACACTACTTCCTGATATTATTGCCGAAGTTTTTTTCTCCCATGTGAGCAACTGTATTTGCTGCTTGATAGATTAACACCTTCCATGATGGAATCTAAATCTGAAGTGACCATCAGCAGCAGTGAGTCACCAGCTTTTTTGTAGAAACAACTGCATTTGCTTCAAGTGGAGAATGGAAGAGAAATTCTTCTACTGCTCAGTATAAAACCAAGTCACGCCATCTTTGAAGTCTTTCCTTCAGAACTATTAGAGATGCAGATTACAACTGCCTATTATTCACATGGGATAAAGTTCTGATAGCTTTATTAATTTGGGGTTCTACTTTACTTCTTAAGAGTCTAAAGAAAGCAGCACTAGGATTGAAAAGTTAGAATGTGAGTGGTAAGACCATGATGGTCCTACTACAATATTCCAAGTAACAACATCCTCAATGAATCTTAGTTCTTGGCTTGCCATCATATAATCAGAGAATCATAGAAATATAGTTTGGGTTGGAAGGGACCTTTAAGGTCATCTAGTCCAACCCCCCTGCAAGGAGCAGGGACATCCCTGACTAGATCAGGTTGCTCAGAGCCTCATCCAACCTGGCCTTCAATGTTTCCAGGGATGGGGCATCCATCACCTCTCTGGGCAACCTGTCCCAGTGTTCCACCACCCTCGGTGTAAAAAAATTTTCCCTGATGTTTAGCCTGAATCTACCTCCTCTATTTTAAAACTATTACCCCTCATCCTATCACAACAGGCCCTGCTAAAGCGTTTCTCCCCATCTTTCTCATAAGCCCCCTTTAGGTACTGGAAGACCGCTATAAGGTCTCCCTGGAGCCTCCTCTTCTCCAGGCTGAACAGCCCCAACTCTCTCAGCCTTCCTCATAGGAGACAGACTCCAGCCCTCTGATCATCTCCTCTGGACCCTCTCCAACTGGTCCATGTCCTTATGTTGGGGGTTTCAGAGCTAGATGATTAGTTTCTACCAGTCATGTTAGTGATGAATCATCTTTTACATTTATGGCATTCCCATAATGAAAGGCCTACATGCATTGTCCACAGAAGGCATACACACAAAATTGTGGCTACACAGAGATAATGAAGCCAACAGGAGCTGCCAGGAAGAAGTGTGTTGCACAGCAGGAATATATTTCTCTACAGCCAGCGATGCACCAAGCCCACCTGTCTGCTGCAGTGTTTCAAAATACCTCTTAGGGGACAGAGCAGAGGTGGCTTAGACAGAGAGCTCTAGGAGCACAGGTAGAACACATATTCCTTAATTATGTATTTTGGGCCGGGCCTAACATGAATTTACTGAATAAAAGAACTGGAAGATAGAAACCTTGGAAAATCAGTGTCTGTGTTAGGCGGTGATAGTGTCCAAAAAGTTGGGTCCATCACCTGGTGTGCAAAGAACCAATTCACTCACAGAGTGGAGGTATTTCCTTTTATTACATATGCATGCTGGTATGGGTGCCTGTCCCAAGACAGCACACCTTAAAGCTCTAAATTGTCTTCTATTGATACACAAAACATTAATATATTCAATTTTCTAATACATACGCATTGTTATTTTATTAAATGATTGGTCAGGGTCTCTTCACCCAGCAAGTAAGTTAGTACGCATGTTCAATGTTGTTACTGTAACTACTTCTTTTGAGTCGATGGTTTGATTTGGGGTCTGTGACTTGATGGTCGTGGTAACCTCTGCCAGAATTACCTTTCCCCTAGTTTCTTCAGTAGTTTGGCAAATGTAAGCAGTTCTTCACGGGTTGCTGATGGAGCTAGTATTTTATAATTTTATGCTTCTTGCTTTTAGACAGGTCAGACGAAGGCACATTGTTTAAATTATGGATCTTTAACCATTATTCTGACTTCAAACCATTAAGGACAGGGCTATAGAAAGGGTATCTATAGCAGCAGTTAACGTGGCTATTAATCTAAATTTTACATTTTTAATGTTATTGCAACAATAGGCCTGAGGAGCAGTGGGAGCACGGCAGGCCAGCCACGCGCCTGCTGCCCCTTTGTCCTGCGCTGCCTGGCTGGCCAGAGGCTGAGACCTCCACAGGGGACCAGCGGTGCAGGGAGGATGTGCGTCAAGGATCTTCACACATTTCTCCAGATCTGCACTGATTTGTAACTCTTTTGTGTAGAACAGCTGCCGAGGTGCCCTGGCTCCCCAAGGCAGTGAACTACAGCTAGTGCAGCCACCCCGCAGCTGCACCTGACTTGCTCTTCTCTAGGGAGGGATAAGTGAGCCTGATCTCCCTGGGATTTTGAGAGACGGGTGAGAGGACGTTTTCCAAAATTGCAAAGCTGTTGCTCAGTGGGAATTTTCAATTTCCATTTTTGGAAATTTGTAAGACTTTTTGGCCAGGCCTGGTGGGCATCGCAGGCCTCACAGCGGTGGCCTAGGCCTGCTCATGGCCGCGTTGCCTCAGAACGTCCGGGCCTCCCTGGAACGCTCCGTGCCCTCTCCCGGGGCGTGTGCCAGACCCGGCGGCTGCTCAGACCCCACACACGGGGCGGCGGGAGCCGGTAGAGAAACGGGGAGGGGCGGCGCCTCCCCCGGAACCTCCGGGCGGCGGCGGCGGCGGCGCGGCGGAGCGTGTCCGCGGAGGCGCGCTCCGATGCCGCCCCGCGCGCAGGGGCATTGTGGGTGCTGGGCTGCCGCCGCTGCGGCTTTCGGCGGGTTCTGTTAAAATGGCGCCTTAGGCGGCGGCGGCGGCCGGGGTGGGAGGTGTCGCCGGGTTCTTGCGCTGCTGAGCGAGGGGCACCTCCTCTCTTCTGTCATCTCGCCGTGCTCTTCCTTTCTCACCCCCCCCCCGCTTCATACCGCCGACTGCCTCCCGGGTGGCGATGGCGACTCCGGACCAAAAATCCCCCAACG
>WHYT01014455.1:200517-219430 GCA_009806455.1 Tetrax tetrax | reverse complement strand
GGGCCGGGGGCGGAGGGGGGAGATCGGCCCAGGGCCTGCGGGCGGCTGTGCTGCCGGGGCTGGGGGCGGCTGGGGGCCCTGTGGCGGGCGGCGGGCTTGCGGCGCCTGCCTGTCCCCCACCCCCGGAGCGCTTGGCTGGATCCTTCTGTCTCTCCCCTCTTGTGGGGAGACGGGCACCGCTGCCGGGGCGTTTTGGGGCAAAAGGCAGGCGTTCAGGGTTCTCCTCCTTCCTCCGGTGTCGGCTCAAGCCGAGCAATTGACATCCGCTAGGTCCTCTACATCTTGCTGCTGCTGTGATCCTCCAGCAAGGGAATGAATCTCTTGTCTGTTTGCATAAGTTTCTCTCTTTCGCAAGCAAGGCAAAGGCTCTGTTTTTAGTAAGCAGTTGGAGGGTGAAAAGGAAGAGATGCATCTGCTAAGTCTCCTTTTTAAGTTGTTCTGTTTATAAGCATTGCTTACCAGACAAATTCATGCCACAGCTTTTGTTCTATCTGTTTTCTTATATGAGAGGTGTCTTTCTTCCTTATTAGTACTGGCTGCAAAGTCTTTTATGTGTTTTTTTACCCTTCCACGTGACTCTCTTCTGACAAGTCACTCCTGGTTACCTTTAGGTATTTCCATGACAGTAACTAATAATTTTGAGTGTTGACCTGTTGTAAAGAATTGGATTCAAACTGACTATAAGTGAATTATTGCCATCTTAGAAGTATAGAAAATGAGTGACAAGGTGCAAATATGCTTGTTGTCTCTCTGTCTCAAACTTTATGTTTCCACCTATTGGAGACAGCTCCTCATAGTCTCACACAGCATCTTTGTCTCTAAATTGGAAAGATACGGGTTTAATGGACAAGGAACTGGCTGGATGGCTGCATCCAAAGAGTTGCAGGCAGTGTCTCATTGTCAACATGGAGATCAGTAACAAGTGGTGTCCCTCAGGGGTCTGTACTGGGACTGATGCTGGTCAGTATCTTTATTAATACACATAGATGGTGGGAGTGGGTCTACCCTCAGCAGGTTTGCAGATGACACAAAGCTGAGTGGTGCAGCTGATGCGCTTCAGGGAAAGGAGGCCATCCAGAGGGACCTTGACAGGCTTGAGATGTGGGCCCATGTGAACCTCATTAAATTCAACTAGGTCGAGTGTAAGGTCCTGTACCTGGGTCAGGGCAGTCCCCAGTATCAGTACAGACTAGGGGATGAAGGGATTGAGAGCAGCCCTGAGGAGAAGGACTTGGGTGTGCTGGTGGACGAGAAGCTCAACGTGAGCCAGCAACGTGTCCTTGCAGCCCAGAAAGCCAACCGCATCCTGGGCTGCATCAAAAGGAGCGTGGCCAGCAGGTCGAGGGAGGTGATTCTCCCTCTCTACTCCGCTCTGGTGAGACCCCACCTGGAGTACTGTGTCCAGTTCAGGAGCCCCAGCTTGGGACCTGTTAGAGCAGATCCAGAAGAGGGCCTTGAAAAGGGTCAGAGGGCTGGGGCGTCTCTCCTGTGAGGACAGGCTGAGAGGCTCGGGGTTGTTCAGCCTGGCAAGGAGGAGGCTCTGTGGAGATCTTATTGCAGCCTTTCAGTACTTAGAGAGCTTATAAGAATGTCAGAAAGAGACTTTTTACCAAGGCCTGTTGTGACAGAACAAGGGGCAATGGTTTTAAACTGAAAGAGAGTAGGTTTGATTGAACATAAGGAAGAATTTTTTTATGATGAGAATGGTGAGACACTGGAGCAGGTTGCCCGGAGAAGCTGTGGATACCCCATCCCTGGAAGTGTTCAAGGCCAGGTTGGATGGGGCTTTGAGTGACCTGGTCTAGCGGAAGGTGTCCATGCCCAGGGCAGGACAGTTGGTACTAGATGATCTTTGAAGTTCCCTTCCAACCCAAACCATTTTGTGATTCTGTGGTTCATCTGAGAAGCTTTGGAAGAGCTGGGAAGAAGTTGGAATCTCTGTCTTAGCTGAAATGTTAAGTGGGGACTTCTTCACTGAAACATTCTGTTGGTCGGTTGCACTTGGTGATTTTAACAGTTTTTTTCAACCTAAATGATTCTGTGATTCTATGATCGACAACTGTTGATTGCTGTGTTTTGTTTTGGCTTTTCTTTTTCCTCCAAAATCTTTTCCCTCTCCATTGCATGCTTAAGTCTTCTGCAAGGCCATAAATTTCCCACTTCCAGAATTGTCAATCTGTAATAATTCTGGAATGGGAATTCCTGGTGTGAGACTCTTATCAGTATGTGGTAAGTTTCTATTCTTCCCCTGTATCCCTCAAATCAGGTAGCTTCTAAACTGTTTAATACCTCTTTTCTTTTTATGTAACCACACCTTTGTTTTAGCAACTGCTTTAATTCCACATTAAAGATTATTTCACATCAGCCTACAATTCTAAGGTGCTGTTTCTTGCCCTCAGTATTCCTTGGAAACTTTTTCTAATACAATTGGCATATGTTTTTATTTAAGAGTACTTCAAACTTTTTTCCTACCAAAAATTTCAAATTATTATGCTAGTTCTGCTTCTGAAAAGAAAAAAAAATAGATTGAAAAAAATATTATCTTGCTTTATTCTAGAGTGGAGGCCTCTGTGAGGACATTATTTCTATATTGCCTAATCCTGTTTTCTCCATGACTCTTTTTCTTGGATTTGAAAGGGACTGCAGTGTAAGCTCTAAGCTTGTTTCTTGGTACCGAGTATCTTATCTAGGTCTGTGGTACTTACAAAACTTAAACAGAGCGTGAGACGGAACTTCTGCGTTTATCAGTCAAGCTATGAGTATTGAGGAGTATTCTTTTGAAGCCATAGTTTCTATACATCTCTGTCTTTTCTGACTGTATTAATAATAAGTTTATTTGCAAGCAGTATGTGTGAAAATGTGGAAGAGAACCCTGATTTTTGTTACTTTTTAAATTAAATGTTGAATTTATTCCTGTACGCTGGGATTTAACTCATGTAACTAGAACGTCATGTGCGTGTGACTCACGCAAGAGGAAATTTTGCCAAAATCACGGTAAGCTGCTGCATGCAACCTGTAGCCCACTACATCTATTCACTTGTGGGTTATGTGAGGATTTATTTGAAGTAAAAACTTTAAAAAAAAATAGTGTGGGTTGTCTGCCACATTTACCGTCACCCATATTTTTATGAATGTGGCAGATAGGAAGCCGGTTCCTAACCTACTCTATTCCTGTGTTGTGAGGGACTCCAGTACTGAAGGCCTGCCCTTCTAACATAACCCTTCTCTAGAAACAGCAGCTGTAGTACATGTGTTAGTTTGTCATCAGCTCAGCTGTTTTTAAAGTGCATAGAGAATGATAAATCAAAAACTCCATGAAAGAAATCTCAGTCATGAAAGGTGTGTATGGTGGTTGTTCCCCGCCCCAGTTTCTATGTCCAAGGAGCAAATAAAGACAGTAAGGGAATTTTGTTAGTACCAGCGTCCTCTGTGTTGAGTTAGATGCACGTGTCCCTAGGTGGTAAGGAAACCACCAGACAAGTTATTTGGCATCTTACTGGTTTTAGGGCTTGTAACTCTAATTTCCTTTCAGCACAGGATAAGTTTGAAATATGGTATTTGTGTGTGGTTAGTGGTCTGCATGCAGCTTCTCCCCTCTTTGTGTACTGATGAAGGTAGGCTGCTTTGTATATACATGTTCTTTTTCTTCTTGAAGCAAACTTTACAAGTATTATCAGTTTAGTCTTTGGTAAGCAATTTATGATGTTCACTTACTTCTTCAGAGTTTAGGGGAAAAAACTTAGATACTTAGGAGATCTTTAAATGTAATTAGAGAGATTTCTAGTAAAAATTAGTAACAAAAAGCTGAAACTAGGTACAAACAGCCATCTTTAACCATTTGTGTAGTTAGGCTGCTGTGAATTTCTTAAAATCCTCGCTTTTGATATCTTCCTGGAAAAAGTGCTTTAGTAAAATACAATACTGATATAATTGGGTGAAATATAATGGGTAAATAATGGAAAGGGAATTGAGATTTGAAGATCTAATGGTTCTTCCTGCCCATGCATTCCCTGAGTTCGTAGTTAAGAAAGTTTGATCTACTTGGCTGTGTTCCTTCTCAGCACTTGGGTTTTATTATGTTTGTGAGGAATCTATGGCTTCTGAAGTAGCTGAGTGATTCCTTTTATATAATGTCTGTATTGTAATAGTGCACTTAGAGCTAATGTGGGATGAGTGGTCTTACTCTGCGTCTGTGTCTACGTTCTGCGATCCCATGCCTGAAGTCTTCCGTAAACCTGATGGAGCTTGTTGTCTGCTGGGGATTCTCTTGCTTCTGCCATGATGCCCTTAGAAGGCCTCCGCCTTCCCCACTTGTTAAAGATTTATGTTGAAGTGTTGTGCTATGATGGAATGTGACTGCAGAGGCTCCCTGTGGTGGAGCTGGGAGCCTCTCTCTCTTCCCACTTTTTTGAGACCATCCACTAAGTAGATGGCTTGCTTAGTTTCCAAAATCAGTCAGCTGTGTAGACCTAGTTACTGTTTTTGTTTCTGCAAACAACTCTGCTTCTGAGAAATTCATTACAAGGTCTGCTGAGTTATGTGGAAGAACTCTATTTAAAATAAAAAAAAAAAAAAAATCTACCTCAACTTTTTTTTTGGGGGGGGTAGAACTAAGGTTTGAAAGCTCTCTGTTCCTGGGTGTTAGGTAGTTCTCTGGTAAGGGCTTAAAGCTGGCTTCCCACAGCGCCAAGTGTCTGCAGTCACCCAGCTGCGGCGATCCTCCATGCGCCCTGCAATTGGGGCCACTGCTGACCTCCTTCCTCCTTGTGTCCTCGCAGTGTCTAAGAACTAGTGTACTAATTTTGCATTGTAAATCTTTCTGTGTTTATCCAGGCTGTCCACCTCACCTTTACCCTAATACCTGATCTTGTGGAGAGCTTGCCTGCCTCTATGGTAATTTCTGTGGTGTCCCCCCCCCCCCCGCCCCTCCTTCTTTGTGGACTCCAGCAGTTATGCAGGGTTACATACCTCTCTTTGGACAGTGAATTTAATCCTTCTGACAAAAAGCTTTTTCTTCTTAGCTGTCTTTAACAAACCTCGTGGTAAACTTAGAGACTTTGTGTACTGCCATACAAGCTTGTCAGTTATAAGAACTCAAATGGTATTGCTGTAAATATTCAAGCTACATCTATTTGGTTTTGAATCCTAGAAAAATTTTTGTGTGCCATAGTAGTTTGGGAGGTGTGCATGCTCTGGAAAGTACTCTTTCAGTCTTCAAAGAGAAAAGTTTGCTGCCTGAAGTCCATACTGTGGCCTTAATTTAATCTCTGTAATGTCAGTGCTGGCGTTGTCGCTGCTTGTTTTGGTTTTTTTAAGCTCTGAACTATTGTAATAGATGTTAAAATTTTGTGATGGGGGAAGCTTAGAGTTGATTCAAAAGGTGATGTGGAGGCTTTTTGCCTACGCTAATAACAGAAGCAAATGCAATTTAAGTTAGGCAAAAATTCAGAGTGAGGGAAAGTTCTGAGAAGATTTTTGTGACCAAGTTGCTGATATCCCAGTGGGACATTCCTCAAACAAATCTGTTTACTGACAACATAACTAGAGCAGGTAATATTAACAGAATTAAAGAATAGTTATGTTTCCTGTGCTGTGCTTCAAAGTTTGTGGACAACTCCTAAATAAGGAACGACATGGGATTGTGTGTGGTTTGGGTTTTATTTTGTAAGTTTGTTGTTTGTGTTTTTGCTGGTTTTTGGTTTTGTTTTTTACTTTGTAGGAGAGAAGTGCTGAGGCTGGAAAGACGGTTAATTAAGAATGAACTTAAAATGCTTCAAATAAAAACTTGCATGAACAGATTATTTTTATATTTACGTTTTATTTTTTTTTTACTTTTTTTTTTTTCTTCTGAAATAAATGAACTTACAAGAGAGAAGTTTAAGATACTTGACCAAAGCAGAAAACTTATGCAAGATTAGGTTTTTTCAGGAATACTTCAGAACTGGGCTGGTCCTAAAATTACACTTTTAAAACACAGTGTTTTCTACAGGAACACGCAGTTTTGTGCGTAGGTCCTCTTTAAAAACATAACAGTAACACTAATGGCATTCCAGACTAGTATTTTTGTTTAGCAGTATGTGACATGATATTAATGCAATTGTTTTTGGGTTTTGTGTTTGTTTTTTTTTTTTTTTTTATAATAGTTCATGTTGACGTAGAACTTCTGATGTAGTTAAAACAAAGAAGATAATGGCAGCATTGCTATATTGATAAACACAGTATCTGCTCATGGTGTATGTGAGAAGGTTGTTAAGTTCTACAGCTTTTCTTCCAGGCTTAGTTTTGCAACATTAGATGTTTAGCAAAGACTTTGTTAGGGGAAAGAAGGTTGTTTGTTTGTTTGTTTTTCTTCAGTGTGTGTTAGATGGCAGCATCTGTATGAGTAGTTTACAGCAATAGTTGTTAGGCGGTCAGTGCCACTCCTAGAGCATTGAACCCAGTTTAGAGTGTAATTGTTTTAAAATAATTTTGCACCTGTGTTTAAGCAGAACTGTTGTCTAGGATGACAGGCAGCTGACTGGGAGAAGAGATAGTGGAGAGAGCTTGTTGATCTCTGAAGTCTTTCAAGAAGGAAAGTGATTACTGGTTGGTTTAGATAAGCTTTCTTTCGAATTGTCCTATAGTTTAGAAATTATGCTTGCATACAAATTAAAATAACCAAATGTCTTCTTTGCAGGAAACAAGGTTTCTCACAATCATGGTACATTAATATTTGGGAACATGGCTTCAATTGCTACTTAGGTTTTCAGGACTTTCCCCACCACCCCCCCTCTGGAAACTTCAGTAGACCTGTAGCCAACAGTGGTGAAAAAAATGTATAAGACTGTGAAGTGAATTTCAGTTCACTTCCTAAAATTATAGGTAATGTTAGAAACTACTTTTTTAGCAAAAGACTTGCTGAATTTCAGCATTTCCTCTGAAATACTGTCTTCTTGGAACTATGTTGGCTGATTGTATCTTTGTCCTTTGAACTTTTCCTTTAAACTTTATCTTTTGTCATGTTTCTTCTTGCTTTCTTTTACAACCAAGTTCTTCCTGTGCATTGCTTTTATATTTTTTCCATATGCTACATACATCTGGATTTTCTGCAGCTTTAAAATGCTGTTATTGGCCTTCTGAAATAGTTCAATTTTAATACTGCATTGTTTGTAGGAAAGTTTGCATGTTTGAATGACTGGATGGGAGTATAGAGCTTTGAATTATTGATAGATTTCTCTGCTCAAAGGACAGGTTTTAAAAAAATACATTTTTTTTAGTGATCCACAAGTACTATTTCTTTGTTCAGCTGTACGGCTGCTTACCAGTATCATTAATTGTGTACGTATGTGTGTATTAGTTAAGGTATATAGTCTGAAGGGAGAGTAGCTGTCTCTATCTGCATTCTCTGCTCTGATCAGGCCTCTGGAACACAAGTCATGATTGGTGTTATTTTCGCCCCTTACCCCTAAGCAGCTGCATGAATTTCATGCATCAGGTGTGTTGAGCTTGCTGTTACATGAGAGTCATGCCGTAACCACTTTTTGATGAGGAAGGATGTACGCGTACGCAGATAGATAGCTGTGTATTTTAAGCTCCTCTGCCGTCGTAATAGTTGTCTGAGGAGGGAAGCAATTTAATGTGTCTCTTGGTTATAAACTATGTTAATTTTTATTTTACTGACAGATATCCATAATAAGTTATGTTTAATCACTTTAGGTATTGAAGTTATTTTACAGACTTATAAGAAATAATCTGGTGAGGAAACTCCCACAGCATGGAGTTTTGTTCATAAAAGAGAAGCTGGACTTGATATGAACAAAATACGAAATTCTGAATAAAATATAATATAAAAACAGTCTTGCTGTGATGGTATTGAACTTCCAGTGCAAATTTGTATGTGTAAAGAGCAGATAACTTTGTTCCATATTGTCAGTAGTGTAACAGGTTTAATAATCAGAATGTTTTGGACAGAATTGTCTTTCAACTAGAGATCTTTTTCAGATGTCTTGTTAGGCAGTATGGAAAAGACTGTACTAAATTTCTGTGCTTTCTTGCTGCGGTTGGTGCTGAAATAGAAGGTTATTATAGAAGATTATATATCTATATTAAAACTTCCCCATTACACGAAAAAAATCCTGCTACTTAATAATACATCTGTTGTGTTTTTTATTAGATTGAGGACTTATGTTTAAATCTTCAAGATTTCCGTCCAGAAACTTTCACACGTGTTTATTTGTGTGTCAGTCTTGCCATCAGTATTCCCATGTACCGCAGAACTGGAAGCACAGGTAGTCTTTTCAAAGCTGCGGTGTCAGAAGCAGATTGGAAGACACACAAATGGCAAAGTCCATGATTTTCTTTTATTATTTTGAGGTAAATCCCTATTCCAATATCATCAACCAAAAAAACCCCGCCCAAACTTGTGGCAATGTATAGCCATCTTTGAGTCAATTCTAAAGAAATTGAATTCCAGATAGTTCCCAGAGACTTTGTACATATCTTTGCAGGATTTTGTAATTATCTCATCAGGTGACTAAAGACAATAACCGCACCTGATTTCTCATTGTGTGGACCTTTGTTCACTTGAATTTAATCTAAACTCCCCAAACCACAGGGAACAACAGAGAGGAAACATAGCACTTAAATCTTCTTTTGAAACACTGATAGGAAAAGTTTTGTTCAGAAACCAAAGAATTTTTTCAAAAATGAATAAATAAATACAGTGAATACAGCATTGGTTACATGGAAAAACTGTGCATTGTGGTTAAGTGTGAAAAAATAAAATGTAAGTCTCTGGTTTTTATGTTTTTCTGCAAGCATTAAGCTTACTGATAATCACAGTATAAATTGTAGCATTTACTGAAAAGTTAGCAGAAGCAGCTGAATGAGTAATGCTCAGTTGCATAGACATAGCAGAATTATTTTTTTAATAAATGAACTACATATTTTCTTATTCAAGACTCTTCCTAAGATAAACATACTGTGATATACTGGAAGATCGTAAATGTACAATAGACAAGTTCATTCAGTAAAGTTAAATATGTTTTTATTTCCTGTGGATTTGTGTGGCAAGTCTTCAGTAAACCCTCTGTGTTCTTCAGCTGCAGTACTGCCAGCCTTGTACTTTCGTTCTCTGTAGGTCTCTTCAGAAATCCCTCTTCCCTCATCTTCCAGGTCTCTGTTCCTTCAGGCTTTCTCGCTATGGTCTGGGCAGGAGGCAGTGCCTGGCATTGCTCCCTCTGTGCTGGCAGACCAGAGGGAATACTTATCCACTGAGCTTTTGCTGCAGTCTCTCTCCCAGGGAGAGTTGTTTGGATGTTTGTTCTGCAAAGTCCTCAGTTTCTGTGAAACCTGTTTACCTTGGTATCCCTGAGAATTCTATTAAATTTGGGTGGTGTTTTTTTTAAAAAAAAAAAACGTTAAAGGGCAATCTGTAAGGGATAGGGTGGTGCAGGTGGGCATAGAAGTTAATTTCAGAACATAATTTTCCTTGGAAAACCAAGATAATGCACCTAATGATTGAGGGGGAACTGTAGCGGGAAGTTCTTGTGGCTTTGTTGTGGTTGGGTTGTGTGTGTGTCTGTGTCTGTGATGGTGTCTTGGGTTTTTTTTAAGACGACGTCTATTTATGTTTTCCTAATTGCTTCTTGCTTTTTATATTTTTCTATAACTTATATTGAAGTAGTTTACTGGAGATCCATTCTCTCCTACTTTTAGTGGTAATCAGTGAGGGAGTTTATTATTTAATCTAGATATATGTCATAAGTGATCATCTATTTGGGTATCAACCTTCTCCTGAGTTTACTTCATCCTAAATGTCTGACCTGAAACTTTTTTAGCAATTTTATTTTCAATTTGTAGCCCGTGCTAAGTCATTATAACAACATGCCAAAAATATGTAAGAATTACTAGAAAAGTCTAGGTCTTGCCTAACTGCTGCTAGGTACGCAGTTGAGGAATTAACGAACGATAAAACTCTTACTGTTGTTTGGGATAACTTAATGCCAGTATTTGACTTTAATTGGCTTTGCAGAATACTTCTGGAAATCTTGAGTTGTTCTGTAATGACATGCATTATACTTAAGAATTAGTCAGAAATGTTTCCTCGTACTTAACTCTTCCCACCTGGTTTATCAGTTCAGTTTAAGCTATCAATAGCTGAACTATTAAATTATTTCATATTTGTTTTTTCAAGTCCTTATTGCAAATGAAAGATTGCTTAGTCTGACAGTAGAACTATTCTTTCTGGGAAACATTGAAGTCATGCAGATTTGTGACCTCACAAATAGTCTGTATATTGGCATTTTCTTCCCTGAAAGCAGAACGATACCCGTGCTCCTATTGTAGGCCAATATTATCAAATACCATTGAATATTAATGATTCTGTCTGAGCAGGCATTCTTCCTGATTGTGTGAAGTGCTGCTTGGTGTGAACTGGTTAATATTTGCTGGTGTACAGTTGTATTCTAGTAGATTAGGACCAGTGGGTGGCATTTATACCACAAGACAGTAAAAAATAGGCATTCAAAAAGAATATAGCACATTCTGATTTCAAATTTCTCCTTTCTATAAATTTCTGGAGATTTTAATGCATTTAGTCAATAATTGTCTCCTACTATCTCCCAGGTGATTTATTTCAATTGTAAACATTAGTTAATTTAAGAGATGATTCAATGCTTGAAATATTTCTGCTTCTAGTGGACCTTTATACTGTTCTATTTTTCTGTTCCTTTTGTACATATTTGTCCAGGCCAGCATCCTTCCTTTTTCCTTGGCTCAACCATTGCTGCATTACTGTACAACTTTACCTGCAAGTTGACTGCTTAACTGAATAAATAAAACATGCGAGGAGTCTGATTCATGTGCACACAGAGTTGTTACATGCAAAAGCAGAATTGCTTAGATTTTTTTTTTTAAGTCAGAAGGTGTAAGGATTCAACTGTCTGAGACCGTGCGTTTACATTCACTCTTTCTTACATACCTTCCCCCTCATGTTATTACTGTTATTCCTATATGAGAAGTAGAAATTTATCCAACACTTTGCACTTCTGAGGGTACTCGACAAGTCTGTAGGGTTATCATTTGATTGACTTTCAGGTTAATAAATGGGGATGTGACTATGCTGTGGAAGCATTAATACTGAGCTGGCTCTATCTCAGTGTTACCAGACTTCCCAGTCTTCCCAGGAAGAAGAGATACTTGCTCTAAAACAATACTGTTCAGCAACAATATTAAAAATAGAATTATTATATGATGAAGGAGCCATGGAGGGAGGTCACTGGCTTGTGACCTCACCATTAGTACCTGTATTATGCATTGGGATATGATGCCAATATCTGTGAGCTAGCTTTGAACCGAAGTGATGAAACCATGTAAACTGGTTTAAAAACAAACCAAACCAAACTAAAACCAACATACAAACTGGTAAAGACACTGTTTTGTTTACGTGAGGAAAGATTCACAGGTGGGATAATCCAGTTTTGGTGCCTGGTAGGAGTGTGTGCTTGGTGAACATGGCTATATTGTTCCTGTGTGTGAGCTAAGTTGCGTGACTTGGTTGCCAAGTCCCGCAGCATTTCAGTCTGTGGAGAAGGGCAGAGCCAGTTGAAGTGTGCTAATGTGCTCTAATAAGTGGGCAGGCCAACATTTCTCTTCTGTCAGCACAGAATAGGAAAGACTTATTCACAAATTTAAGTACAGGTATTTTGCAGAGTGTATACAGGTGAGTGTGTTTGAAGTATAGCACTGATAATATGCCCACAGGTAAACCGGACTTTACTGCCCTCTGGTTAGAAGTGTGTCTAAGGATTATAGTATAACATTGTCTCGTCTAAGCCAATTTTTTTTTTTAATTTAATAGCTAATTTTTTTTTAATTTAATAGAACTTTAACAGTCTGATTAACTGAGAGAGTTTTCGTTTTTCCTTTCAGCTGATGCAGCCCAACAGTTTCAATATGCAGTGAGAGTTATTGGAAGCAATTTTGCTCCCACTGTTGAACGGGATGAATTTCTTGTCGCTGAGAAAATCAAGAAAGAACGTAAGTGCATCTTTGTTTCTTTCTTAGAAATAGGAATGGAAGTTCTTCAGGAAGTTGTTTGATCAGTTTATTCCTCTGAAAATGGGACAGCTTTGCCTCACAGACGAGGCAAACAACTCTAATGTGTTATTAATGCTCACCCCCTGAAAGTCTTATGATGAAAATTCCATTAATTCCCTAGGTAGTATTCCTGAGTGGCTATTTGTATTCACAGCTCAGATTTTTCTGAATGCTCAGTTTAGACTTCCCTTGCTGCCATTTATTTTGTATCTTAGCCACCATGAAAATGAAGAATAATTAATATTGCACTCCTTTTGCTTTAATAGTACTCAGACTTTATTAATTTGTAGCTGTTTTTAAAAGACTCGTATTTTTGTGATGTGCCCTTTAGAAATAGTACACTTTCACACAGGTGCTCATGAAGTTAATTCTGCCAAACTTGCTGAATGGGCATCCTGGGAACTGATGGAATTGTTTGTGACTTACCTGATATTTCTTGCCTTCAGTTTCTCTACAAGTTTATCTGCAACCACCTTCTCAAACCCAAAATGTTAGACCATGACAGTGTAAGTTACATTGCAGTTACATTCCATTGTGCTCTATGCTGCTATGAGTCAAGTGTTGGCACTGTGTGAATCCAGTGGAGATGTGATGTGGTGTTCTTGAAAATCCAAGTGTTGCTTTCAGCAAATTATCTACTCTACGGTACAATGTCCAGAAACAATTACTTGAAGTATGCTAATTAAATTAAAGCTTCATATTTGAGCTTTGAATATGCAGTCAGGGAGATTGAATTAAGGTAACTGATGTCGGTGGTTGTAACTGTTTTAAAGTACATGTGTATTTTTTGCTAATGCAGCGCTTCCATGACTTGCTGGTAGGCAAATAAGCCCATCAGAACTTGTCTAGATGCAACTCCAAAACACTGGAATATACAGTATACACTTTCTGCATGATGAGTTTGTACACGCTTTGGCTACTACTAGACAGCACAGCATATATTCTTTGGGACTATTGCCAGGTGTTTTGAAGAGTGCTATCTCCTATCTTCCTTTTCCTCAACTTCAGCTTGTAGTTAGTGATGCTGATGTTGGTGGTCATGCAGCAAATGACTGGATGTATCTTTCCAACTTTACATTTATTTTGAGGTTACAATGCAGGAAGTGACTTATTTGGCAAAATGTACTTAGCAGTGGTTTTTGGTAGTTCACACTTATAACAGTTAACAGCAATTTTTTAATTATTAAGGTTTATTCGGATGTTTTGTCTTTTTTTTTTTTTTTTTTTTTTTTTTTTTAAATAGTTGTGCGACAAAGAAGGGAAGCAGATGCCGCTTTGTTTTCAGAACTCTACAGAAAACTTGGTTCACAGGTAGTGTAATAAATGTATAAAGAGTAAAGAAACTGAAAGCACACATACGCATCCTTCTGACGGTATAGAGTTGTTTTGGAGAGCGCTCGGGTCATTAACAATATTTTTACCGAGAGAATGGTTGAATACTGGAACAGGTTGCCCTGGAAAGTTGTAAGGTTTCCCTCCCTGGAGACAGTCAAAACCTGACTGGAAGTGGTCATGGGCAACCTGCAGTAGATGACCCTGCTTTGGGCAGAAGGGTTGGATTAGATAATCTTCAGAGGTGCCTTCCAATCTCAGCTATTTCATAATTTTTGTGAAAAAGTTTACAAGTTACTTTTTTTTTTTTTCTTTTACTATGAGCTGTTTGCTATTAATTAGAAATTAATTTGGATTTAGTTGTAAATCAGAAGAGAATAAAGGATATATTTCTAGTTTGCATACAGTTACATGAAGGGGCACTTCATATGAAGGAAGGAACTTTGTAGAAATAGAAGTGTTCAATTTTTTTTGTATGTAAAACTGATGAACTTTCTCATTGTCATTTATTTTACAGCAATGCCTTGCCAAGTATTTTGATTTTATTAATCTAGGGTTTAAACAGTCCTTGTGCTTCTGAATTTTTAAGTGCTCCAGGTCTTTAGTGTTGAAGGTTGAGGGTTTGTTGACTTTGATGGTTCTGCTAACAACAGTGTTAATCAAAGAATAGTGCATGTTGATACTCTAACAAAAGATATTAGTCTATAGAAAGCCCACAATGCAGGAAGGTGGATCAGGTGAAAACAGGGAAAGATGCAAGGATAGAAATTTAGCTGAGGTGGGTGACTGCTGCTGATCTGTTCTGGATTCTCCCTAAAACTGAGTGTTTAGCAAGGTAGAATATGGTGGGCAGTAATAAAATAAGATTCCTGTTTGTCATTTGCACATATTTGATTTTTGACAATCAATATTAGTTAATGAGAAAATAATATTTTCTATGTAACAGAAAATTTGTCCTTATTTTGCTCTTCATATGTGGGAGAACTGTTTTTCTCGGTTCTTCTGCTTTTTATTAATGAATTTATGTATAGATAATGTCTGATAATGCTAAGATGTTAAGATTACAAAAAAGTGATGGTGTTGAGAGTATAACTAGTCAGAACTTGGTTTTGCCTCTCCCCTCCTCTGGACTTAATTTATTAGTTTGTTAGTGCTTGAAGCTGAAGTTACTGTGTAACTCTTCGTGTATTCCTTGTCATGTGCATTTGTGTATTATTTGCATTGGTTTGTACAGTGAAGCAAGTGTCACTGGTCTTCAGGCATCTTTTCTGATGATCTTAGCCATTCGTTTCAGCCTCTTCTTGCATGTATTACACTGTGTGATCTTGCTCTTTTAATAAGATTTTCTGTAGCATGTGTCTACAGCTTATGTGCTACGTTGCTGTACCGTTGCATTTGGCAAGCAATATAGCTGCAGAGCATGGTGGCTGTAAACTTTGAAACAAAATGCTTTGTCTGCGTTCATATCAGTTTGGTTATTTTTCCAAATATGTAATAGAAACTTACATAATTTATCTCCTCATATTTTGCTGCCTGCTCAGATGCTTAAGGTTCCTTTAACCTCTGTCTTTTTTTTTTTTTTTTTTTTTTTTTTTTTTTTTTTTTTTTTTTTTTTTTTTTTTTTTTTTTTTTTTCCCGCAAGATTGGTAGCACTGAATTACATGGAATCTTTGTTGAATCTGGTGTGACTAAAGTTTCCTTTATATTCAACATTACTTAGTATTCCAGACCGTAGCCTGATCAACATTGTGAGGGAACTTGTATGAATTTCTTTGACTTACTCCACTGCTTAATCTCCATGATAAGGTTCTATGTCCTTAATTGATTCAGGTGCAAGCATTAGTGTCACAGAACTGTGGAGTAATACATTTAGAAACATATGTGTATCTACAATAAAACATTTTAATATTTGCCATAACTCTTCTCTTCAAAGTGTTCTTTTTCTAAGCTGGGCTTTAGCATTGTTCTCTCTTCTGCTGGTAAGCTTTCCTCTGGGATCTAAAGCTGCTGAGAGTGTTATTCTAGCAGTCTCTATGTATCTGTCTGTTGATCTGTTTGAGAGATTATATTGCGTGTTCCTCAAGTTCCATGTTTCTATCTTAAGCTGTGAAAATTTTATTAGCTCTCTTAGATGGCATTTAAAGTAATAGAAGTTGAAACCTGCAAACTTTTGAAGCTTCCCTGTAAAGGAGAGTGAAGGAGAAAGTGGAGATAAGGTAGTTCTTGGCTTCTTCACCTTTAGGTTAGAGCTGTATCCACGTCTGTGATGTTTTAAATGGTGAGAGTGTGTGGGAATGTTGGTGAAAGTTCAGCTCTATATAAACATCTTTTTTAGTAGCTCTGAATTCTAAGTTGAGTGTACTTGCTGATCTTAGAGGAGGCAAGTTCATTATTTGAACACAGCAGAGAAAATTCATAAAATTAGCAATATAGAGGCTGTACTGCGCCTTCCCAGTTTGTCAAGAGCATGACTCTGTGGAAAATAGATTTATATGTGTACATGTTAGTAGGCTGGATAATCCATTATTATGAAGAGTTAAAACAAACTAATTTCTGTTTGTCTTAATCTTTTTTTAAAGGGCATTTTAAAAAACAAATGGTCAATACTCTACCTCCTGCTTAGCCTTAGTGAAGATCCACGTAAGCAGTCTAACAAGGTAAGTGAGGAGATCTTTATTACTTCTGAGAAATAGTAATTGTGTGTCACTTTATCTTAGATGTCATTAAGACTCACTATCCAGACTTAACCAACACCTCAGGTTGTGTTTGTGTGTGAGTCTGAAAGGAAGAACACACTTGACACAATTTTGGTGTCATTCTCTTTTTATACTAAGTAAATGTAAAATTATGAGCTGTCCAACATTTGAGGCTGAAGTTGTCACTTGGGTGGGTTTTATTTTTTTACTTTCTGCTCATGGGCTAATGAGTTTGAAATGGAGTAGGCAGAGCAAAATTTCTCCTTTTGGTTGCAGCTCTGCTAGCACCAAAGTGCTTTTTGCAGTTATTTGTAATGGCAGTTCGCAGGCAAAAAATAAGCTATATTGCTAAAACTACTTTTGCTCACTGTAAGGGACTTGCTTTTTTGTCATAATAATTGTAACAACAAATTTTTATTTGCATAAACATGGTCTTCAGTTAGTTTTTGCATTCTTGAATATTACACTCCTGTTAACTAAAGACATGACTTAAAGCAACTCACAGATCTTTCATTTTTATTCCTCCCTTTTCAAATCCTTTCCTTCTCAGGTATCAAATTATGCCACACTTTTTGCTCAAGCGTTGCCACGGGATGCTCACTCAACCCCTTATTACTACGCCAGGCCTCAGAGCCTTCCGTTGAATTACCAAGAGCGCAGCGCGCAATCTGCCCAGAGTTCTGGCAGCATGGGGAGCAGTGGGATCAGCAGCATCAGCCTGTATGCCCTGAATGGGCCAACGCCGACTCCACAATCACTCCTTCCAGGGTGAGTTAAACTGTTTTACCTTACAAATAGGTTTGGAGAAGACTAGACATGATCTGTTGCTTTTTTGCTTGCTTTTTTGCTTGCTTTATTCTCTTTCCCTCACCCTCCCCAGTTGTATGTTATTGGAAATTCCACTGTAGGACGCATAGAAATGGCCTTCTTTAGCTGAACAGCTCTGGGTATCGTGCTCTCATATGACTAGGTGAAGCCATAAATGACTGACCAAGTGTATCCACTCGTAAACTTAGTCCTGGCTATCTACTGAACAGCTCATATTTTACTGGATACGCTCTTTTGGATTCTAGTGCCAAGTCCTTTTTCAGATTTTAGTTTTCTGAAACCCTTTAAACCAAGGTCTGTACAGAAGGAAGATAAAGGTTATTTTAGAGTCCTCACTCAAGTTCCTTTTATGAAGCATTCCTCAGCCATTGTCAAATTAGTAGACTTTAACATCTTTCATTTTCAAAAGGGTGACCTTTCTTGCATGGTCTGACTTTGTTTTAAACATGTTCACAGCAGATTGGCTGTTGTACTAGAGCATCTTGAGTGGAGAGGTTTTTATCTGAAAAAAAATTATACAAGAACTGATTAAAAAAACCTAGTAGAAAAAAAAATCTGAGAACATCTACTGTTCAACAGTGGTTTACTTATCTGTTCATACCAAGATGAATATACATTTGTAACAGAAATGTTCAAATACCAAATAGTTCAGACTTTTGATAAGTAAAAGCTGGCCATGTAAGCCATAAGATGATTACCCAAGTATTGACTTGTGTTAAATAAGCCAACACAGACAGTAACATGCTCAAAATCTGAGCCCAGGAGCTGGATCCTATACACCATCATCCCACCTTATGGGACAGAGTCCACTCTCAGTGATTTTTGCAGATGATACAGAACTGGGAGGAGTTGTTGATAAAGCAGATGATTCATCTGCTGTTCAGAGGGACCTTGATAGGCTCCAGAAATGTGCTGACAGGATCTTTCTGAAGTTCAACAAAGTCCTGGACCTGAGGAAGAGTAATCCCATGCCCCAGTGCACACTGGGGGCTGACTGGCTGCAAAGGAGCTTTGCAGAAAGGGCCCTGGAGTTGCTGGTAGACACCAAGTTGAACATGAATGTGCAATGTATGGTAGAGAAGGCCAACAGCCTCCTGGGCTGCATTAGGAAGAGCATCAGCAGGAGGCTGAGGGAGGTAGACCTTCCTCTGCTTGGTACTGGTGAGGAGACATCTGAAATACCGAGTCCAGTGTTGAATTCTGGTTGAGGAGTTAAAAATGCGAAGCACAACAGAGTTGCTCTGTCTTGCAGGCTGTGTTCTTGTTCACTGGCTACCATCATATACGTACGATGTGTCACCATCCTATGAGTCATGATGTGGCAATTGAGAAAGACATTCCTCCACTTCTTTTACATGGACGTTTGTGCTGCAAGCTTGGTCAATCTCTCCCTGCAACTGTGCTCTCACAGCTTTATGGAATTTTTTTAAAAATATGTTTATATTTCCAAATATTTACATTCAGTTGTGGGAGGGTAGAGGAATGGTCAGCAGCAAAAATCCCGTGCAGTTATTTTCGACTTTTATGTTTCATCCTCAAGGTACAGAAATAATCAGAAAGTTAGCTTCTAATCTTAACATTTTGCATGTTTAAGGCTATTTTTGTGGGAAGAATTTACAAGTTTGAGAGGGAGGGAAATTGGAGCTTGTCTAGATGCTCCCTTCTCGATCACATCTTCAGGCACTTGATACAAACTATCCTGAACAGTAGAGTAGCAGGAAAGTGAACTTTCTCCTCCTTCTCAACTTTCCTTTAATTCTTGGGCATGTAACTACAGTTTCAAATAATAATTAAACTTAAATATTTGTTGTTTAGTATGACTGTTGTTTATTATAGTTGAATTAACTTTTAATCCATTTTAACATATCTACACAGCTCAGTGTAAGTGAAGTAATCCTTTGATATGAGATCATATTTGTTAAATTTGTGCCTCCTTTCTTCTCTACAGCTTTTCTTTTTTTTTTTTTTTTTTTTTTTTT
>WHYT01014455.1:180294-200497 GCA_009806455.1 Tetrax tetrax | reverse complement strand
AAGTGATAAATTGCTTGTATGTTCTGCACCCTTTTTTAAGGTTCCTTTACTAAAAAAAAACCCCAAAAAACTGTACAAACAAAACATGCACAAAAAACAAACTCAAGCTTGGTGCATTTTTCAAAATTTGCATACGCCAAACCAGATGATGTGTTTAGAATCAAAATTTTTAAAGATGTTTCTTCCTTTTGTCCTTCTAGACAATCCTATCAAGCTCAAGGCGTTGGAGATTGCCTCCGACAGCAATTAGGATCACGTCTGGCATGGACTCTAACTGCAAGCCAGCCTTCTTTACAAAGCGCTACCTCAAAAGGCTTTGCAAATACTGTCTCCCGTGGCGTGCCAAGGTCAAGGCGAGAAGGGGATTCAAGTGGTGAGCAAAGATGCATTTGTTAAAGATAACTTTTTATGATTGTTATCTATATCCTCCATTATTTTTTTTTAGCGATTTTGAAATAGTGTTATAGCATGTTGAATTTTTTTAGGAGTGTTTTGCTAGGATGTAGAGTGACAGAAGCAAATATGCAAGACTAGTATATTTGGCCACAATCTCTTCATCTGGTTGTTAATTTATTCTTGCAATGATTTATTTTATAATGTATTCTGGTCTTAAAAGACTGACTTAATTGCAGTGTTTGTCAGAATAAAGTGGTTGTGGTTTGTGAGTAATCATCATACTTTTGATGATCAGAAGATGCTACTGCTTTTAGAAGGTCAGAAAAAGAGCTCAGTGAATAGAACTTGTTGAGATAGACTCATCCATTTATGATTCTGTCTTTTAAAACTTGGAAATGTGCGCTGGAATATAGAGCTTTTAAAATTATTTTTTCTTTAAATTAGACCACTGTTTACAGTGGTTGTATTTAGAGCAATTGATATAAAATGCCAATAAAATAAAAAACAGATAAGTATTACTGATTTATTTACTTGATTAAGTGGCTGTAAACTTTAAACTGCCTAGAGAATCTAGTCTGAATTTACACAAGGGTACCTAAGGAAAAATTATTTAACAGATGATCTCTGTGACAATTGTGTAGGTTCCAACCCACTTTACTTTTACAGTAAAAGCGGGAGACTTCTGAATAAGAGAGCGAATGGCAGATATTGTCATCCCTACAGTGCTGTTACTCTCTGGCAAAGAAAGATGAGAGATGTGGATTTTTATGTTTGTTTTTTTAAATAACTCCTGTATAAAGAAGTGTGGGTAGTTAGAAGCTAAAATACAGTCTGTCTGCTAGCCCCTGCATCCTCATGAATAACAATGCACAAAGCAACAGTTTATAGACTGGAGTTATGCTGAGATATCTGAGGGCAGCATTTGTCACTTAGAATCTAATGAACAATACTGTTGATGTGCAAGAGGACATACATGTGTGTGTGTATATATAAAAATATATTTATAAATATATATTATTTTATATGCATGATAAATTTAATATATATAAATATATAAAAATATTTTAAAATACAAAAAATATAGCACTACCTCTTATTTTTTTGTACTAATTGCCATAAAGAGCAGTACAGGCTTGTTTCATTCAGTCAGGCAGCAGCTGTGACTCTTTAATCTTATGTGGGATGGATATAAGGACTTACAGTTGTCCTAAATGTACTAACAGGATATAAAAGGCTATTTTTGAGAAGATATAATTCTATGAACATGAAATTCTTCTGACTACTTAAACTTTTTTTTTCTTTTAAAGTTGGTTGCTGTTAATTGGAGTTTTTTAATTGCTACACTTGCACAGACAGTATAATCAGGACCATTGTATGGCTGATATTAATGCCTGTTGTATTATTTACCAATTAGAGAATCATGTACTTGAATCTTCTACCATTTCACTAAGAGTTCCTAAACAGAATAGATGCTCTCATGCACATCTTACTATTATGAGGGGAGCCTGAGTTTTAAACAGCATTTTGAAGTGATGGCTACTTTTGCCAAAATAAGAATAGAATTTGTTTTTTGTTGGTTTTATTCTGGGAAAGTGGATTGTTGGGGAGGCAAACTGATGAAAGTGGGTGCTGTCAAATTTGGGAGAAGCACGTTGTAGCATCTCAGTTTCTGGATAGTTATTGTTGGAATTGTTTCATTCTTGACATCTTAAATGAAGTTAACAAAAGCAGATGGTGGTGTTTTGGCCATAGAAGGTGGGAGTAGTTGCAGTGGCCTGCGCATCACCTTCTTCAGTCTGCTGTTTCCTTTAAATTAATATATATCCTAAATCTCAAACAGTCTAGCCTCTAACTAGAGATATGAACCAGGAGCAACCTGTATGCTGCAATAGCAAAAGCTTTACAAAATCAAATTTATATCTGTCTTCAGAAACAGTATTTACACTTTTCTGTTTGCCAACTCTATAGCTGTTACGCAGCTGGCAGTCTGGTTTTGATCAATCTTTTCACTGAGCAATGGCATATGTTATTGAAAGCCAATTTTAAACAAGCAGTTCTGTCTTCTGGCTTAACTCTTTTGTTTTCCTAGCTGAAAGTAGAAGACATTATTCTGTGAGTCTCATTTAACAACTTCAGCTCTTTGTTTGAAGAAAGGTGAAGTTATTATGAACCAGAACTTACACTGGTGATTGAATCAGAAAAGATAACAACTTTAAGAACTGGCTGAAGTGTTGGTTAAAATACAACATGCCATGTGTCATGCAAGCTGACCTACTCTGAGAAAATCCCAGGTATCTGTAGAGGCAGGTAAAGGGAAATCTTGGCTTTCCTGTCAGGTTGTTGAAAGAACTTAAAACATTTATTTACAGGCTATAAACACAGGCTTTCTCTTTTCTTTTTTGCCTATGCTTCTAAATTGCTTTTTGAAGTTGTAATCAAAACAAATCTAAGTACTGTTTTTTGGTTTTTTTATTTTTTTATTTTTTTATTTTTTTCTTTCTAGGCTCTGTTGAAATAACCGAAGCAAACCTTGTAAGAGATGTTTTGTATGTCTTCCAGGGAATAGATGGCAAAAACATCAAAATGTGCAATTCTGAAAATTGCTATAAAGTGGAGGGAAAGGTACTGTATTTTGACTTGTATTTCATATGTGAGCAGATAAGTACATGGGGAAAAATATGTTTAAAAAGTTAAAATATTAAAATATTATCACAAGTCTTTACTCCCCTCCCTAGCATTTTTTATTTTATTTTATTTTATTTTTTTTTGTAATACAACAGAGTAGTTTCAACTGTACTCACTTAAAATTAATTGGGTAGATTAGGTCCCCGAAAGAAACTGTAACATTTCACAAGATGTGACTAGACTTTTAGCTATTCAGCCAGTACAGAGACTCCTAAGTTATGGCTTAATTTGGGGATTTTTGTCATAATTTCCCCTCCCCAGTGTGTAAGAATGAATATAAAGCAGATGCAGGTTTTTGACTACATTATTATTGGATTAAATTTAACAGCCTGAGATGTGGAATGGATAGCCACTTGATGTTACGGGCTCGATTACAACTTACAAGTCATCAGATGGGATTGTGCAGATCACCCAAGAAAGGACTGGTGATAGATCTGAAGAGAGTGCTTTCAACTCCTCTTATTGATAGGAATATTGATAGCTGATACAGATTTGAAGGAAGCTGTCAAGTAGAAGACAGAGGAACAAGAGAGAAGCCTGAGAGAGAGCAGATCTGGCTTGAAGATGTTAAGCATATTTGAAATGTGGGGGAAAAAAAAACAAAACAAAACAAGAGGGAGATTGGGTCAGCTAAGTAAAGAACAAAGAAATGGCACTAGTTGCTCTAGCATCTTCTCCTTATTCAATATTTAGATGGTTCTACATCACAGTTCAGTTTCACCTCGCTAAATTATTTTCATGTTCTTGTTCAAAAGGAAAGATAGTGCTTCCAATTTTTCACTTGCATTAAGACCTTTATACTATGACAATATGACCTAGTCCTAAAATGATAAGGAATTGATTTTGGGCCATTTCATGTGCCAAGAGCACAGTAGACTACTTATCTTAATGTTGATAACTGAACTAACTTCCTTTTCTCCATAATAAAAGCAAAATGTGAAATGTATAATTGTTTCCCCTGTAACTTTACAACGACATTTAGTGCTGCTTAGTGGAGGGAAAAATTGAAAACTTATATTTTGTTAAATCAGTTAAATCTTGTTAATAAACAGATTCTTAAGGATATCATCTTCTTGACCTGTAGAAGATGCAAAGTTTGTAATTCCTCAACACCTACACTGAGTTAATTATGTTCTGTATGTAAGTTAAATTAAATATGGCAAAGGAAAGGTAGCATAATAGTTATTTCTAGAGGAACGTGGAGGAAACTTAATCAGTGATAGCGAAATTACAATATGGTTTTCATTAGTTTTTCTGTATAGTTTTCATATCGAATAGTCTAGTTTGAGGTGAAAAACTATTTTAGTTTGGACTCCTAATTCTGCTAATACAGGGAGTACGATTATTCAGATGGTTTGTGGTCAATAATGCTTTTTACTAAGAATTTTGTGTCTTCATTTATTTTGTGAACTCAATTGTCTTCTATCCTTCTTCATTATTGTCACTTGTACTGAGCTACTGGAGCCAGTGAAGGAGAAATTATTTAACTGACCAGAGCTGCAGCTGGAACTTGTGATGAACAAGGAGGACCAAGATCATGCCTCTTGTAGCTGTGTTGGCTGCATGTTAGGCAAAAAAAGCAGTCAAAGCATGGAGATTTCCCTCAGCTGCACAAAGAAAATGTCATTGTACAGTCTGTTTTTTCCAGAAAGGAACACACTTTCCAAGCTGTTATTCTTGCCTGAGTGTTTTCTAATGTCAACATTAATACTAGGCCTGTTGGTGACATTCCGCACTGTATAAGCTAGTAGCTTCTGATTTGATCTAAGGGATACAAATGTAATAACACTAAGCCAATTTTGCTTGTTCCTCATTCGATTCCAGCGGATGTGTATTGTACTTAATGCGTGCCAAGCACTCTGTAGTTGCAGAATTCTGAATAGTTCTTAAGTCATCGCTTTGATTTTAGCAGCAAGCAGAGTTTCTGTGTCCAGTCGTGCTTCTTTAGGCTAGAATTTATCCTATAGAAGTTGTTCAAGAAGTTAAAGCTGTGCCTGTATATCTAAACAAGAGGGCCAGGGACTGAACTCTGGTCTTACAACCAATTGCTGCCACCTGGTCCAAGCCCACACTGCTGTGGCTAACAGTCTAGCTGATTTTTGTATTAGAGAATGCCTGTACTGCTTACAAAAAAGCTTAATGAATTACCTTGATTTCTAGTTCTTTGGCTTCCATTCAGCTTGTTAATGCACTTCCTTGCTGTGGTTTGGACTGTTCCAGATGGCTCTCTGAGTTAAAATTGTCTGTAGAGATGGGATAAGCCCAGTCACTGTGGGCAAAAGTCAATCTCTGCCTCTTGGCGTAATATATCAGTCAGATTGCTTGTTTTTCTTTGCCCAATAAAATTTTGAAAACTTGATGATGGTGTTCTTGGGTAATGTGACAAAATGTGGTAGAAGTAAATCTCAAGTAGGAACAAGAGGAACTGTGTCTTATGTATTGTTAATTTAAAAGAAGAAATGTGCTGATTCAGGTGAAAATAGTAGTAGTAGTTAAACAGGGTGTTGGGACTAAGGCAGGCTTGCAGGTGAAATGAGATACCTGGTATAAGAAAAGTACAAACAGACTAGAAGAGCTCAGAGGGGCACATGATTAAATAGTTTATGAAAGCTGTTACTGGTGGATCTGACTTAAACTTGGAATTTGGATTCTGTAAGTTTTGGTTCCTGATACCTGGCATTGGGTCATTTGTCTTCTATTAAAGGTTTGTTTCACATGTAGTATTAACTATTTTCTCTGGGCTTCTTCATTAGCTTCAGTCATTGACTATTCTTCTAGAGCTCTAATATTTTCAGTCTTACTGATTATCAGGAATAAGATTATCAGTTGAAGTGTGATTCTACATCATAAAATTTAAGATTTCTTCCTCTTTTGTGAAGACCTTTTTGCCGTGATTGCTTAATGCAAAAAATGTGTATGAATCCTAGTATGTTAAGATTTCCAAAAGGGAAAATTACAAGGTTGCAATAGTTTGTTGCTGCTGCCTTTTCAGTGCTTACGTGTATAAGTTTAATGCTAATAACATTATTGCCTGTTTTTTTTGGCTTTATCTCTACTGTAGAATGTAAAATGATTATTTCCTGAACTGGCTTGTTTTATGAGAAAGAGGGACTTTCATGAAGAAACAAGTATTGACATGGTAGATTTGACTTAACATGGCAAGTCATTGTTTCTGTTAACTTTGTAGGTGAGCTTGTCTAAATCTCTTAGAGATACTACAAGTAGACTTGCAGAGTTGGGATGGCTACATAATAAAATAAGAAAATACACAGACCAAAGGAGTTTGGATCGTGCGTTTGGACTTGTTGGACAGGTAGGTCAGCTAAAAAATTGATTTTGCTACAATATTTTGGTTATTTCCCTTAGAAACTACAAGTAGAATGCAGTAGTAGAATGATGTGTAAACTTTGGAGCTTGGATTGTTCATCCTTTGATTTCCTCCCTTTATGGATTGCTACTTTTGGTATAGGGTGTAGTCTGAAGGCAAGGGAAAGGTGTTTGCTCTTGCTGGTCTTAAGGAGTTGTTGCCCCTGTCATTTGTAGCTGGAAAGTCTCATGTATAGATTCCTTTTCTTAATCTCATTTTTTAAAAAAAATAATATTTTTAGGTGCTCATGCATGGTTATAAACAAAAGCATTGCTTAAGTGGGAAGGTGGCATCTCTGAGCTAATTAATCACCAGTTCAGTTGTTAGGGTGACCTATGCAGGCGACACTCTTGTCAGCTAATACTGATATTCTTGTGTTAAACTGCATAACTTACATAAAATGCAAGTACCCCATTATATTCTGCCCTGTCTTTTGAATACAGCATCAAAAGAATGTCAATTTCTGTTTTTATAGGTTTCATCATCATGATTTGTAGTCTACAGTAACTTCACAGCTGCTGTAATAGCCAAAACCACATTTACTGCTAAGGCATTCCCGTTTCCTCTCACTTGCTCCCTCTGTAAAACTGGATATTATCCCTTCTGACTCGACAGAAATGTTATCCTGGCCTCTAGCCATAACATCCTACCTAATCTGCCAAGAAATTGAAGTGCTTCTCCCTTCAATCTAATTTTTCTTAAGAGGTCAGTAGAGACACTGTAGTGCTTCCTACTTTTCTAATGTTTTATTCTGCTCCCTTCTGTCTCTTATTCCTAGTAACTCTTTTAGTTACATGTAAGTAATATTTTTCTAGTGATCCAATGCTGATTTCCATGTTATATATCGTAGTGCTACTGTATATGCATTTCCTTCAGATTCTCCCCCTTATATCTGGGTGAAGTTTCTTATTCTTTATCTAGTAGCTTCCTGCTTATGCTTATTTGTACTGTCTCTGGCTTTACTCTTCCAGTTTACAGCATGGGGAGAATTTTAATTCTGCAGTGAATTTAAATGTGCAATATCTTAGCTGTCATATGCAGGTTTCAGATCCTGTGCAGAAGGCTGTGCAGTTAGTTAGCTGAATCTGCATAGCTCTAATGCTCTTAATTTTGCTTTAAGCAAGCACTTATATATATTTCCAGGTCATAAGTGTACAAATAAAAACATATATTCTACTCCTGCTGTCAGTATCTGGGCAAAAAGAGTATGTACCATTGCTCTTCATGGCTTTTATAGCTGACATTTCAGGTACTGCACACTGTGCATTAAGACTTTAGCACGAGAGTGTGTGCATGCTAAAGCATCTTTTGCTTACAACTTTAAAAGGATGCTTGTGTAAACCCCTGTTTAAACCACATGTAAACTAAGATGTCTGTCACCTTTTTTATTATTATTCTGGTGACTGTTTTTAGTTTTAGTGTTTTACCTTGCAAGATGTCAGATATTGACTAGTAGTAGTAGTAGAGATATAACAATATGCTGCAGTTTAACATTATATTCTTCTACATTAGTATCTAACTTGTACTTTGTCCTCAGAAAGCAAAAAGAATAATCAGCAATGACATATAACTTGCCTTATATTTTGACATTTTGCCCATTTAAATCCAGTTGAGGTAGTGGGCGTTTTAATTTGTTCTTTTGGACAAGCATTCTGTTTCCTTCCTGAATTCTCTTTTGCTGTAGACCAAATCAGAATTCTAGGATAATGTCCAGTTTTCCATAACAGTTTGGGAAACAAAAATCTGTAGTTTGTAATGCAGGAATTGGCAGTGGATGTAAATTTTAACTTCTCTGTAAAGTTGATGGCCAGTTAGATCCTAAATCACTTTGTCTACTAAAGTCACCGATTACTGTTCTCACTTTTTAAGTAGATGTATAGTGTCTTTCATTATTTTCTTGGAGGCTCTACTCTGCCCTGTGTCTTGGCAAGTGCTGCTTTAATAGCTTCAAATATGTACTGAAGAAGCAAGTGAGAAGAAATGAAAAGTGGAGTTACATGTAAGGGGATTTGGTTTTGCCCTTCAGTATACTCTGGAATAAAATTAATTTCAAATTTCTTTCTAATTTATAGCCTTGAGCTGAAGAAAGGAACCCTCTTTCTTTACAAAGGATACAATGGGAAGATTAATGATTTTTTTTTTTTTTTTTTTTTTTTTTTTTTTTTTTTTTTTTCCTCCTCTAGGCTTCTTAGCCTCTTAGCAGGTAGTCCTCTTAGCAGGAAAGAAGATTTATTTTCTCCTTGTGCTTGTAGTAATGACTTCTCCCTTGTACATTCTCTAGTGAAGAAATATTTTAGTTCAAGCTTTTGGGTTCTTTTTGTGTGAGGCTTTCCTTATTTTTTCCAAATTACTTTAACTGTGATGATTTTAAAAGGGGTTGAGGGGAAACTCCTGGGAAATTTCCTATTTAAAAAAAGTCTATTAAAATAGATATCAAAATCATTAGCTGAGAACTGGTGAAGAAATCAGTTCTGAAGAATATGTGTGTGTGCACAGAAGTACTCTTCAAAAAAAACCCAAGCAAACAAAAATTTAAAAAAAAAAACCAAAACCAAAACAAAAGTGCTTGAAGTCCAAAATTTTCAAATCAGTTCAAAATTAGTGAATTTTTAATTCTGTTCTAGAAAATGTGTTGCAAGAATTTTTTTGGTCTGTATGTTAGGTTAAGAACATTACAAAAACAAACCCCAGGGCCTCAAACTGTGGAAAACTGTTACTAAGCAAGTATTCTTTCAAGAATTGTTTTTTAATTCTACCTTTATTTATTTTTAAACAACCCAAAGTAGCTGTACTTAAAATTGTTTTACAAAGAGGAATCTTTGCTTTAGTTCAGGCTTATTAACTTCTGCATGTTTCTTGGGATACACTTAGTGTTAGTCATTTCTTCCATGTTAATTGATAAAAGGCCAAAAACTTAGAATACTTGAGCCAGCAGCATTTACTGGGAGTATGCTTTTGTGAGCATTGTATTTTCTTGTTCATGGCTTATAGTCTATACTGTAAATAGAATGATGGTTGATAACTTCTATGCTCTGTTAATAGAGGCCTTCCTGAAATTGAAACTCTATTACTTTACTAAATTATTTTAAAATTTCTTCTGGGTCGTGTTAAGATTTGCACATTCCTATGGTAATTATTGTCTTTATTGAGATGCTATATCTGTTTGGAGAGTTATGCTTGTCATAGTTTAGTTTGTTGATAGAACGAAGACAGCAAGAAACAGAAAGTCACTTGGCAATGTGTATGTATTCTTGGAAGAGGTCTCTGCATCTCTTAGGGAACCACCTGTACGTTGGCCAGTTTTCTAAGAGTTGGATTTTATGCTGAAACTTGTAGCTTGATGAGTTTTAGGAAGTTTCTAACTACCTTCACAGTGTGGTGATAGGATGAAAAATATTCTGGATTAAACTAGAAAGATTTTTTTTTTCCTGATTTTTTTTTTTTTGTCTTTGTTTCTCTTCTTTTTCTTACAGAGTTTTTGTGCAGCCTTACATCAGGAACTTAAAGAATACTACCGACTTCTGTCTGTTTTACATTCTCAGGTAAGTTAGGTGTTTCTTATTTATCTTTCTTATTTTGCTTTATGTTACCTAAATATCTCCGAAAAGGTATACCTAAATATCCCTTTAGAAAGGGAAAGGATGTACAGCAGTTTCTATTGACAGTGGAAACAATTCTCTAACTTACATATTTCTTACTCTTTGGATGTATGTACTAAGGAATACTTTTCTCTTAGAAATTCGCTGTTATTTGATGTATTGTGTAAGCAAGGAATATAATGTGTATTTTTAAGCCTGTGTCCCTTTTTTGCATCACTTCTGTGAGTTTCATCTTGTGTAATATCTTTATCATTCAAATCCCAAACAGCATGACACATCTTTGAAGGGAGAAAAAAAAAAATCTTTCTGTATTTCAAGCAATGCATGGTTCAGCAGCTAGTAACAACAGTTTCAGCTTTTTGTTCTGTCTGGGGCAGTTTGTACATTTTGCTTCTCTGTTCTGTTGTATTGAGGAAGTAAGATGTTTCAGTGTTTTATTATTTTTCTTTGATGTATAGACCAACTCAGTGGTCATAATCTTGCAGTTTGTCCACAAATGCTTATGGGTATGTGCACCTCAAGGCTAGCTCTAAAATAAAAAATAGATTAGATTTTTTTTTTTTCCTTCTGCTTACTTTTTTTTTTATATGGGACTTTAAAGGAATTAATTATTTGTAACTAAGAAAAATTTCTTCTGAGAATTGACCTAAAGTTAAATTAAAATGCCATTTAAAATTCTGATTTAAAAATATCTGTAGTTTAAGTCATAGGCTTCTGTAAGCATTTTCAAAGCATCTGTTCCTTTTGACTCACTTGCAATTCTTTAACGTTCCTGACTTTTGGAATGCCTGTCATACATACTTTTTGTTTCGTTTTCCTGGCTACTATCCAGTTACTCTTTTTGTAATTATTTCTTTCTCTAAAATACATTTGCTCTCTTGGTTTACTGGAACTTTGATTTATTCTAACTTGTAAAACTTGTTTACCATAAAAATATGTATGACTTCCTTGAAATGCAGTTGCTTCTACCCTTCCTGCTCCACTAAACCTTTCAAAAGAAGAGATGAGTCTGATGGGAGGGGAAACATGTAAGGGGAAAATGAAAGGAAAGTTCTGGCATCAGTTATTTTCAAACTGCTTTTGGCTTTGTGATGGGTTGACCCTGGCCAGCAGCCAAACACCCACCCAGCCTCTCACTCACCCGTGTCTCTTGAGGAATTGGGAGAAAATAGAAGGAAGACAAAAAGACAAGTCAGTCAAGTTAGTGGCAGTTTAATAGGAAAAGCAAAAGCTGTGCGTGAAAGCAAAGCAAAGTAAGGAATTCATTCACTGCTTCCCATCACCAGGCAGATGTCCAGCCACTTCCTGGCAAGCAGAGCCTCAGCGCAATTAACATTTGCTTGGGAAGACAAACTCCATCACTACAAGTGTACCCCCTTCCTTCCCTTTCCCTGAGCTTTCTTCCTGAGGAAAACTTTTTGTCCTCCATGTATTTGGACATTGTTTCCAAGATTAGTTGCGCTCTCAGCATCTGAGAGAATGAGGTGAGTCTCACTGGTATGTAGTTCTGTGGATCCTCCTTCTTGAAGAGTGAAGTTACAGTTGCTTTCTCCCGGTCATGAGGAACCTCCTCTGATTGCTATGATGTTGCAAAAATAAGAGTGGCCTTGCAGTGACATTGGCCAGCTCCCTCAGCACTTGTGAGTGCATCCCATCAGGTCTCAGACTTAGGTGTATCCAGTTTGTGTAATGTTTCCTAACCTCATCCTTCTCTAGTTGGAGTAAGTCTCTCTTGTTCCAGACTTCCCCTCTGATCTTGAGTGACGTCTGGTATTCCCAATGGCAAGTCTTACCAAAAAAACAAGGCACAGAAGGCATTGAGTAACTCAGCTTTTTCCATTTTCCTGTCACTGCTTTGCCAGCACCATTCAGCAGTTGGACTCAAGTTTTTCCCAGTCTTCCTTTTACTGCTTTTCTTGTTGCTCTTCATGGTGCTTGCCAGGTTAATCTCCAGTGTTAGAGTTCATGAGTGTATTGAGCATATTGACTGAATGCATTCTGGTAGGGAACACTCAGTACAGTATCTGTAACGTAAAGTTTTGCTGCACTAGCAGACTGGAGTTTCTGGGGATGTCCCTCAGTACCTGACCAAAGGTGACCCCAGAGGCATGTTTCATTTGAATTTTCAAAAAGATTCCATCCCAAAGGCAATGAAAAAAGGGAAGGAGGCTCAGCAGTGGAGGAGAGATTCTCTTGTGACTTCAAAGCTGGGAAGTACAGGTCACACTACAGGATGGAGAAAGGTCAGTAGTGTGCACTAAAGATAGATGCTGGGACTGGTTTTTGTTGATGTTAATAATCTGGAGAAGGTAAGGCAGAGTGAAATCTCCCAGTCTGTTAAGGAAAGCTTGCCAGCATTGGTACTCTGGATGCTCTGTCCGTGGCAAGGAGCAGCATGAAATAGAGTGTGTGAGCAAATAGGTGCTGGAGAACCCCCAGTGTGGGAAGTTCAAGGTTTTTTATCTGGAGGAAAGCTAGTCTAATGCGTGCTTCCTCAGTGCCAAACTTGGCATCAGCAGGTACAATTTGGGAAGAACCTTGGTGTCCTCACAGCTGGCTGTCTGCACTGCTGGACTCGGTGTGCAGTTGGGTGCCAGGGAGATGGGCACTGAGAACAAGGCAGCAGTGTCAGTGTTACACCGTGTGCAGTCCTGATGGCAGCATTGCAGACGTTGGGGAGGTAGAGATTAAAGGGGGAGAAAGTCTGCTAAAATCCTTAGGAGCATAGGACATTTGGTGTGTGAAGAGAGGAGACATGGGCTGAGTCTCTTGAGGCTGAAGACGATAAGGCACGGGGCTCTATCTGAGACTTCCAAACTAATGAAGGATAAGCAAAACACAGAGTTGCGGCGTTTGCTGAATGGCTATGAGAGGAAAGGAGGCACTCCCTGACAGTAGCAAGAGGTTGCTGTAAATTAGAGAAAAGTAGACAACTTGCAAATTTTTTTTCCTTAGAATGTCATGGCAAAAGGCAATATCAGCAGGTTGAAAAACGGATTACACAGATTCATAGAAGGCAGGTCTGTAAACTGTTATTAGAAGGACTGTGCAAGGATGCATCCTTCGACGTCCTGAATGCTGCAACTGAGATGCAAGGATTCTAAGGGGGATGGACTGCAGAGAGGGGTCAGCTTTGCTTACTCTTCTTGTGCAGCACCTCCTTTTGTCATTACTGGAGATAGAGGAGCAGCAGTTCATCTAGCCGGGGTTCTGACAGAGGATGGCATTTCTTATGTTTGTAATTGACGGAGCAGAAATCTTAAAGAAAGTAGTCAACATTCTCAAGACTTGTGCCAGATTATCCCAAAAGCAAGCTTGGTGATTTCTCAGTTTCAAAATAAAAAGTGATGGAAAAAATCCACTTTTTTGAAAAACACTTTCTTACAAAACTACATTTTAATTGCTTGAAAAGAAGTAGAAGATTGTGTCTTGGAACTGAATGCATGTTGCATTCTTGTATTCAGGAGGTCATACAGACTGACAGCTTAGGAGTTATTAGCTACAGTTCCAGTTAGCTGTTCAGGCATAGTAGTACATAAAAATCTCATCAGAGGGTTCTGTATTCTTTTTATAACTTTTTATTTCATCTTCAGAGCTTCACCCAAACATATCTCTTCCTCTGAAAGAGTCTTCCTGGGTGTACTGTGTACTATTCCGTAAGCTTTTCAGATTTTTTTCATTGCAGACTGTTTTCAAATTGTTAGCCCCTTTAAAAATGCACTTCCATAATGAAGATGTAGGCTTATAATCTCTTCCCTAAAGATAAAGGGCCATTCTTGCTTGTATATCTCATTCTTAATTTCTGAACAAAAAAAACATGGACCCGGGACCATCCAGAAGCTAATGATTTTAACTATGTTTAAGGCTGAGCTTAATGTGAATATCACTAGTGTGATACATGTATTTGGAAAAAAAAAAAAGTGCTAGATATGGAAACCCACAATGGATTTGCTGTGACATACATGATACAGAGCATCTTTTCTAAGAGTTTATCTGCTGGGACTGCTCTAGGAACTTGCTTCTGTATTCTTAGGTTGTGTTCTTGTCCTGCTTGCCCCATCTGTACGTGTATGAGATGTACACTTGCATCTCAGATAGTGTTGGAAGATTCATGGTAGTCGCACTGTGACAGATTTTTCTTAGAGCTTTTAATTTTTATTTTTTTTTTTCCCAATGGTAGCAATTCCTTAATCTTGCTATATACTTAAGTTCTCATGGCTTCTGGAGGAAGACGTTGAACAGAATTTGTCCCGTGTTGAACTAAAATAAGCTGGCTGTGCAATAATAGAAATTTTACCTCCTACACCCTTTCCTTTAGATGTTTTTCTTTAGTCTTTTCTGAGCATCTCTCTGGCCAGTATTTGCTGTCCTTCAGGATCTCTGCTCTCTTTTCCTTTGCTCTTCTCTCCTTTTGTGACTATCCCCTTGCTTTCTTTAACTTTCTTGTCCTTTGTCCACTGTTTGCCCTATTACACTTCTAATTGTCTCTGTCCTTTCACCTGCACTTGATTCTCTGTTTCCACTTGGGTGGCTTTTAGGGTTTGGCCAAATGACTGTGACCGAACATATAATATTGAGTATCTCAAGTGTATTCGTAAAAAGCTAACTTTAGAACAAAAATTATGAAACATCGGTTCTGCTTCAGTTTTGCCAGTTTTGTTCCTACATATGCCTTTCTGTTTCTAATTTGATCAGTTGCAACTGGAAGATGACCAGGGCGTGAATCTGGGACTTGAGAGCAGTTTAACACTTCGCCGTCTCCTGGTCTGGACGTATGATCCTAAAATAAGGTTAAAGACCCTTGCAGCACTTGTTGATCACTGTCAAGGTCTGTTTAACATTAATTCAATATTTATGGGGAAGTTATGTAACTTTGGTTGCACATGCCAAAGGAAATCAATAATAATTACTGTTATGCTTTTAAGAAAATTCTGAGTAGCTAATCCAAAGGATTCACTCTCTTAGTTTAAGCAAAAAACTGACAACTTATAGTACTGTTTCAATACACTTACACTTTTTTGCCTCTTTTTAAAACTAGGGTGTGCTTCAGAAATCCTCCAAATTTTAAGCACACACTTTTCATGCTGTTTTCAATTATTCAATTTTAGTCGTCTTTCAGAGAATGTTACACTCTGGAAAAAAACCCACTAATACACTATGAAATTGATGGCTTAGTCTCTTCACTATGTAGAATTATTATGCTGTTCCTCTATATATGAAGGCATTTAGGAGTTATTTGCAACTTGTCTGCAGATTCATGTGAAACAATGGAACTTTAAAAATCTGCAAATAGTGCATGGCTGTGTTGTCAATACACAAGAAAATGCTGAGGAGTAGTGTTGGAGTTTACCAAAACTTTGGCCGGTAACTGATCCATAGGCTATGCTTCTACCTAAGGGTACTTCCCCTTTGCCATCTTTGAAAATAAATGGAGATTGTGGCCCTTTGGAAAGAGCTTAACCAGAAATGCTTACAGCATCTGTTTGACCTGGATTACTGGAATTTATAACAATTTTGAAAATAAAGTGAGCTTTTATTTTAAGACATTCGTGAAAATTTTGAATCTTACAGCCTGTGCTGCAAGAAACTGTGCAGCATAAGAGCAAAACAGGTACTAGATTTTTTTAATTTATTATTTTGACAGCCTCTTACCCTTCAGTTGCAAGAAGACAGGAGATATTGGCTAAAGGAGCTATTTTGGGAGGACTATAACCAAGAATCAGGAAAGATGCTTTTGTGTGTATATATGCACACAGAACATCTAAGAGAGGGTTAAGGACAATAGAGAAGGAAAATTTACTAAGGCTCCTTTTGATGCTCTTCTGGTGGAGGCGGTGGGGAAGTGAAGTATGAAGTCAACCATTGAGTGTGATCTGATCCCTTGAAATTTGCATTCCTCCAAGCTGCCATAAAGTAAACGGAATACAGTGTCAGAGAACGATGCTTAATACTTCAATGAGATTAATGATTCATGTCTTAAAACCTAGGAGTTCCCCATCAACGTGTGAAAAAATGTACTTTTGGTACCTTTTAGAATTGCTGTTCAGCAAGCTCTGAGTGACACATGACTGGTTAAAATCAGAGGCTGCTGAATTTAAGTGTGGTGTGTATATTTTTTTCTTACATTTCTGTTCCTCTCCCTTATGATCTTACAGGGAGAAAAGGGGGTGAACTAGCCTCAGCAGTTCATGCCTATACTAAAACAGGAGATCCCTACATGAGATCTCTGGTTCAGCACATTCTTGGCCTAGTATCCCATCCTGTACTGAATTTCCTTTATCGCTGGATTTATGATGGAGAGCTGGAGGATACATACCATGAGGTAATGTATGTGATACAATGAATATTTTATCTCTGTTCATTGTCTTTGTCGGAGTATAATCTGTGGGAAGCTTAGAGGAGAATTTGAAAAGTAGACTGTGGTGGAAATGTATAACATGTAAGTAATATATACAATAACAACATGAAATGTGACACTCTCTATGGATTCAGTCAATGTCTGGAGGTTGCAACGATGCAGTATGTTGTCTTCAATGAGTCATATCCTGGGTCTGTAGTAGAGGCAGAATGGTGGACTGACAATAGATGGTTGCTTCTGAAAAGAGACAAAGTCGTTTCTCTCTCTTTTCCTGATTAGTATAACAATAGTAATGTGTACAGAGTTCTTTGTAACTGTTTAGAATGCAAGTCTTGTATTTGGAATAAAGTTCAAACTGTTCTACTCTGACTACCTACTGTTACCCTCAGCTTCATAAATGACTTTGGTTTGTCAAATTAGGTAGAACAGGTTTATGGTTCCAGAGTTACTCGAGAAACTCTACAGAGTTGTTCTGTATTCTGTAACAGCAAGCTGCAGTAACTGTCCCTTTTATTCTTAGAAATGTTTTGATGTCTTTTTAAGCTCTCCCAGCTCTTTTTCCTGTCTCCAATCAGTACAGTCTTGTTAAAGTGAGGTTTCTGGGCTTTGTTTTGTTTTTTTTTTTGTTCCAGGAAGCCAAAGAATCATTTTTAGAAAGAAATTGAGCGCTTCTGAGACACATCTGAGTAACTTTACTTGAGTGTGAAATATGCTGTCTGATTTTTTTGAAACTGTCCATCTGTGTCAAAATTAAAAGGAGTACAAATATCACTTGCAGCTGATCTTTAAGGTCAGCATTAGGAGACTTGTGTGAAATGTCTATCCATCTTTATGGCTAGAAGTGTGAAATAGACTTTACCTTTTTTTCTAGCTACCCCTCAGGCTTAAAATAGAATAGATTATTTCAGTTGGAAGGGGCCTACGATGATCATCTGATCCAACTGTCCCACCAATTCAGGACTGACCCTGAAGTTAAAGCATGTTGTTACGAGCATTGTCCAAATGCCTCTTAAGCACTGACAGGCTTGGGATAGCGACCCTCTCTCTAGGAAGCCTGTTCCAGTGTTTGACCACTCTCTGGTTAAAGGAATGTTTCCTCATGTCCACTTATGAGGTGTTGTCTTTTTTTTTTTTTTGTGTAATTCATTTGCTTTCAACTCTTTGGCAATATAAGAGTGTTTGTAATACTGAAATTCACTGTTGGATGTGATATACTGAAGCTACAATTTTTCATACCACAGACACAATTTTTGATCAAAGACAATTGATGATTATTGGTGGAAATGGTATTTGGAGGCAGTGAAAAAAGTTCTTGTTCAAAAAATGGATGTGGTATTTGACAGGATGAGGACAGAATTCTTCCACAAGTCATTTTAACAAAACTAATAATGTAGATTTAGTTTCTTACAAGTGAAAGTATTCTTTTGTGTGGGGTTGAGAAACCTTAGCATTTGATCACCAGTTCAATTGCAGAATTATTTGTGGGTTATTTTTTTTTTCTGCAATTCTGCATCTGTTAAAATAGGAAGAAATCCAAAAGGGAAAAAAGAACCAGTAAAATAAAAGCATATCATATTTACATTCTGAACTTTATCTCCTACCCTAACTCTGTAACTAGTTGCCTCAAAAATGCTATATGCTTCTGTATTTCCTAGTTTGTGTTTTACAGATAGTACATTTTACTTCACCCTGAGGTAGTCTGGGTTTCATAATATACAGAGAAGATGAAATTATGTGAGCTGGTCTTTAATTTTTTTCTTCAGAGTTCATATTGGTCAAGATAGAATTTACATAGCAGGACGACTGCATGTTATCTATGAACATTGTTTATCTTTGTTGTTGTTGTTAAAAGAATAACTCAGAAATATTTTTACAGTTTTCTGAATACAGAAATAAAACACAAAAGAAGAAAGTTTACATTAATCTTATATTTTTTGTATTTATTTCAATCTACAGTTTTTTGTGGCTTCAGATCCTACAGTTAAAACTGATCGGTTGTGGCATGACAAATACACTTTGAGGAAATCAATGATCCCTTCTTTTATTACAATGGAGCAATCAAAAAAGGTATGAATTCAAAAGATGATCTTCTGATGATTTGTTGCCCCTATACTGCTGTTTGGATTTCCATTAAGAAAAGAGACCAAGTTTAACAATAAATCATCCTAAGAATAGCTACATTAAAAAAATTGTTTGCTGAGGAAGACTGATAAGACTGTTTCTCCTTTCCATTCTCTAACTGATAAACTTTGTTTAGGGAGATGGCAAGGAGATGTCAATTTTGTGCTTAAAATTGATGCTAGTATTGAAGTTCTGAATTGCTGTGGTTGGGGTTGTGAAGCTAAGAGCACAGAAAGATGACAAAATATCCTGTTGTCCTGGTCGTTGTGGGTGGCTTTGTCTTGTTTTGGCCTTTTTTCTTATATGCAGATCACTTGGGAAAAAAAACAAAACAACAAACTATTTTCTGTTCAGGTCCTCCTAATAGGAAAATCCATAAACTTCTTGCATCAAGTTTGTCATGATCAAACTCCATCCACAAAGATGATTGCTGTGGCAAAGTCTGCAGAGTCTTCAAAAGATGGTAGAGTATCTGTGTTAGTCAACCTCTTCTTTTTGAACTGAGCTCTGTACAATATGTGGTTTAGACTGTAAACTGACATTTTGGATAGTGGGGTGGGAAGGAATGCAGGAGTCCCATCTGCCCTAAAATACAGGGTTTTTTAATGGATACTTGCATTTTACAAAAGATGTATGAAGATGCACTTGTTTAATTTTATTTTCTTAATTTTATAGGTTTGCTGGATGGTTGTTAATGTACTGGATTTCTGAATGAAACCAGGCATGATCAACCTGCTCTCAGCTGACTTTTTGTTCAGAGGGATAGGATGAGGGAAGGGATATTCTGGAGTGCTGCAGTAAGAATTTAGTGCTTTTGACTTCTTATCAAATATACTTTATCATACGATTCCATAATAATACTGAATTAATGATGTGATTAAAAAATAATAAGCCATTAGTTGTAAATAAGAGAATGAGCAGTAAAAACAGGCAGGACAGAAGCCTTTCTGTAAATTCATTCTGCCGCTATAGTATCTAAAAAAAAAATTGAGTATATGGAAGGTAAGTAAAATTCTTTGTGAAGATTCCTTAAAACTGGGCTTGCGAGCTGTTGAATATGAAACAAAAGCTTAACTATCAGACTTCCTCCAGATTATATCTTGCTATTTAGAAGAGATTTCAGTTTTAATGAATGAGAGCTTATATACCATTTGCAGTTATTCTTTGGTGGCATATTCTTTGTAATGAAGTTAGCATTGTTATGATGAAAGACAGATGTGTAAATATTTAGGAAAGAAGGTAAGGTAATGCCTAGGATGCTGTTATATCTGGAAGAAAGGACAATTGGCTTGCTTTTGGTGAAGGTGATATTTTACTTCTTCAGCTTCTTTTTATAACTCATTTCATAGACCAGAGACAGTCTAATTGTTCAGATATAAGTCATTGAATAATTTCTCTGATGCTCTTCTGTACAGTTTTTAGAAGTATAATGATGCCCTGCTAGTATATCCAGCTTTTGCTACGAGAAGAATTGTTTAAACATTTGTTTTTCTGTCAAGTTCTTAGTTATCTGAGAACATCCTTCTTTGCACTTTTTAGATAACTTAAACAATATCTTTTCTGTTATTCCTGTTCTCCATATGACTTTATTATACATAACTTTGAAGCTTGGTTTTCAGGGATGATCTTTCTTTCTTTCTTTCTTTCTTCTTCTTTTTTTTTTTTTTTTTTTTTTTT
>WHYT01014455.1:133916-168331 GCA_009806455.1 Tetrax tetrax | reverse complement strand
TTTTTTTTTTTTTTTTTTTTTTTTTTTTTTTTTTTTTTTTTTTTTTTTTTTTTTTTTCTCTCCAGATTAATTTTGGATTAGTTTTTGTATTAACTCTTCATAGCATGGACTTTTAGCATGAGTACCTCCATCAAAGGTGTTCTAAAAATAAAATCTCATTTACACCTGCAAGAATATTTCATCTGATAAGGTGATTTTTGTACCATACACATTGCTTGCCTGGTCAAAGATGTGCCTAAAGTGCAGAGAGAGGTCAGGATTAAGTGAGTAAGGGCTGTAAATGCATTTGAACCATCATCTTGCCAGCTACTCCTGAAAAAGACGAAAACATCCTTTGGCTACATCACTTTCAGCACTTTACACAGTGTTTATGGCCATGCTTTTCCAGTATATTTTTTTTTTAATTTGTACTTGTGTTTCGCTTTCCTTGATTGAATGGAAGATCTGCACAAATACGGGTTCCCTTTTACGCAGGGGACAAGAGGCTCAAGGCAAGTACATTATCTTAAGTTTCGGACAGAAGCGTCGCTTTAGAAATTGATGTTATCCGCTGTATCTTCAGTGTGCTGAAGGTGTGCTCAGCTTATGGCCTGCAGCCTAAATACCTCATAGTATTGCACTGCTTTAATTCAGCATGAAACTGCATTTATGTTTAGGGCATTTTACCTATTCAATCCAGAAAGAACATTCTATGTCAGTTACGTTTGAAATTCATCCTCTCTTCCTTTCTTGTGCCATCTGACAATATCTTCAGAGTCCCTTCAAATAATTACTTCTAGTGAGACGATGGAAAGCTGGAATGTCAGCCTGAATTCTGGATGTTTTTTCTCATTTTAAATCAGAACGTTTTCTGGGTTTGGCTGTATTTTTTTTTTTTCTTTAATTTGATTTGGAACCTGAACTCTCATGTTTCCCCAGTTTTCTTTTGATGCTGAAGTAATCAAGATATAAAAAACTATCTGAATATGTATTAAAGCAGGAAGTCAGAGGTGCAGAAGAGTATAGAAGTTGGTCATCTTGCCTGACAGGGGATTGTAGCAGATACTTGGAGAAGAAGGACAATAAAGAAGGCAGATAAAGTGATCCCAGCTCCAACCTCTAGCTGTCCACAGTTTGAGAACTTCTAAACCAGGAATTACATGAGACCACTACGTTCAACTCATAGATGTGTCTGTCAGTGCTTTTTGCCCGATCCTTTCTCGACCCACTTCTGGCTCTCACAGTGCCTCATTAAAGCGTGACTTCGTTATTAGAACCACTGTTTATTTATTCAGTTCAAAAGCATTTTATTAATTGAACCTGAATCTTATCAGAACAACATTAAACTTCCTATCTGCAATACAGGTTGAAACTAACTCTGGAGCAGGCAGTGCACTGTCTTACACTAATTTGGTACACAGATCTTCATTTTTTTTATCTTCAGAGCGATAGTTGTGTAATTAAAAAGTGTTGAAAGTGGAAGTATGTCCTTTAGTGCTGAGGAGGGTCTGAATCTTGCGATAGTTGGTAGTCCAGTATTTGGAGTTTTGCTCTATATTGCCTAAAGAGGCCACACTTCTTGCTATCTTGTAACAGCCTTGTTGTAGTCCCTTTCTTAATAAGCTTGTAGTTGTAGAAAAGATTGAAATAAGCTTCCTGGGGCTGTGTCCTACTTTGTGCCCCCAAATTGCCATACATTAAAGATGGAGAAAAAAGCATCAGGTTGCTGGCTGTCCCACAGATAATGCAAGTGTATTCCCTCCTCTCTCATTGTGTTTTATATGTGGGAACTCTTTTCTGTTGAATCTTCTGGCTGATTCTTTGGTTTCTTCCCGCATCCACCTTAGAAGTTACTTCTGATTTAGATTCCTCCCAACAAAGCTTGTCCCTAAGTTTGAGCTTTTAGATCTCCTTCAAATTATTTGATTCTGTAAACTGCAGTATTTCAGCAAGCTAAAAAAAGAAATAACTTTCTGTGTAAAAGTGGTGAAATGGTATGAGTTCTTATTAGCAAGTACAAGCTGGGCGGAGATTAAAAGTAATAACATAGAAGTATGGGCTGCTTTAGACTTGCTTTCACTTTGGCGCTGCCAATTGTATAATACGGTGGGTCAGAATAAATAGCAATTTCTCTGCTTGTATTTTTCAATTCCAAAGCTTGTTTGCCACAGTTTTGGAAAAATACTTATTTAATTTTAACTTTTTCTTTTTTCTTTAGCTGCTGATTTGTTCACAGATCTGGAAAACGCATTTCAAGAGAAAATTGATGCAGCTTATTTTGAGACCAGCAAATACCTACTGGATGTTCTCAATAAGAAGTACAACTTACTAGAACACATGCAGGCCATGAGACGCTACTTACTACTTGGTCAAGGAGACTTTATCAGGCATTTAATGGACTTGCTCAAGTAAGAGAGTAGGAAGGATAATTATGTTGAATTTCTGATGCTTGCAAATGTGCAGGATCATCAGAGAAATTCTTGCTTTTGGAAGAGGACCCTTTAAGTATCTTATTACTCAGAGGTTTAATTGAACAACTCTTAAATTCTATTTTGGGCTTGATTTCTTTGACCCTGATGCTTAAAATTCATTCTTCCTTTTTGGTAGGAAGTATATACAGTACCATTTCAAAATGTCTTGAAAAGTTGCACTAGTATAGATATCTTTACACTTGGCCCCGTTGACAGCCTCGAAGATGTTAGCATTGCTCTCACTCCTGTCAGCAAGTTTAAGCAGAAAAGTTCTGTTGCTCTTGATGCCACCAGTTAGCATTACTGTGAATGTTAGGCTTCTACGTTTTGGAGGTGTTTGGTCCAAAACACTGTGTCAAAACCCCTCAATGCGTTTTAAAAAATTTAATGGATGCCTCACCAGCCTCTGTTTTATGCACTAAAGTGCATCCACAACTATCAGTTTCACTTCTTAAAGTGTATTTGCAAGCTCACTGCTTTTACATGCTGGTGCTACTGATGGAACTTAGTCTACCAAAAATGTCCTTTACAAAGCTTTCCTTTGGTCTAGAAGGCAAGCTTTGTAATAGAGCTTCCATTAACTTGTTTGTAAATCAAAATCAACGTTGCCTGGTGATGATTTATATGTGACCGTGTTTTTTTAAAGTGAAAATAAGTGTGAGGCAGAATGAGTTGTTTGTTTGTGGAGTCAGTATTTACATTTGAGGCAGAAGTAGTGAGGGGCTTTCCAGTACTGATCATGGGGGAGAGGAGTACTGCAAGGTGTTTGTTACTTACATGTTGCAACTCTTTGGAAAGTTTGAGTTCTATGGGTGGGGACGGTGGGTTTGTGTGCTTCTGCCAGCGCTTCTAGGCCTATGAGATGGCTATCAGTAAGTCTCTCAAAACTGAAATGAAATTATTGGCTTGATGTGTTAATGATGTAATCTGCCTCATTTTAGATATGAATGCAACTCAAATTACAGAGTAGTTACGCTAGCAATCCTGGTAATTTCAAATTACTGGTGTTAAATGAGGATAAAGTTACTCGTCATGCTGATGTTCAGGTGTATAGCTGCATATGAATAGACATGCTCTGCTTAAATATTTTGCTCATTAATTTTCTTTGTGGTTGAGACTGAAAGAGTAATATGGGAGGTTTGGAAGGTCTGTTAGAAAAGTGTTTCACTGTTTGCTGCAGTTACTACCAAATTGCTGCTGCAGAATGCCTCACTAATATGCCATGACTGTTTGTTTCGTAACCACCAGGCCAGAGCTTGCACGACCAGCTACAACCTTATATCAGCATAATCTCACTGGAATACTTGAAACAGCGGTGAGGGCAACTAATGCCCAGTTTGATAATCCTGAGATTCTCAAACGACTGGATGTTCGACTTCTGGAGGTGTGTTGCATCATCATAACTCTGACCTGCAACATAGCTTTTTTTTCTGTATGTGTGTATACATGCAGACATCTCTATGAAAGAAAATTTTCATATGTGCATATAGTAAATACATTCTCTTCTCTTTTCATTGAATTCTACTTTGAATTATGTAAACCTCATTTAATAAGTCTTCTCTTCTTTTCTCATTTCCTGCCTATTGTCTAGTTGTATTTCAAGCTGTGGGTTTACAGCCATTTCATTGACAATACAAAGTTGAGTATTTGGGGTCTAAAATATCTGATTTCAGGTTCTGCAAACAACTCCTACTGCTGTGGCTCTTAAAAGAATCTGGGGGGTAGTGTCTGTCACCAGTACTTAAAAAGAGGGAAGTAATGAACAAGACCTCTGGTAAGAAACTTGAGTTAATGAGAAAACTCCAGTCCCAGAAGTGGGAGTTAACTGACGTACTCTAGCATCTGAAATAAGCCTGTACCTTAGGTCGTGTCTTGCCTGAGAAGTTTTTCCTTAATTTCCATTACTAGCTCAAATGGAAAAACATTGACATTACAAACATCAACATTTGGGTGATGCTCTATTACAAAGCAGACTGTGGTTCATTTCTACTTGATCTGCTAGTTCAACAAGGAGCTCCTGTATCTCGTATGCATGTGGATGCTTGTTTTTTTCATAGGCTGCGGAGAATGGAAGAGTAAGAAAGAGTTGCTCTTCAGCACTACTATGCTCTGGTTATACACTAAAAATAGCGTCTCTTTTTAATACAGGTGTCTCCTGGGGACACTGGATGGGATGTCTTCAGCTTGGACTATCATGTTGATGGGCCAATAGCAACGGTAATGTCATACACCTGCGTCTGTGAACATGTCTTGGATACTGAATTGAATTGCTAATTTGTTTTTTTTTAACGGAAATAACCTTTTTTTTTGTCTTCTGGAGTGTAAGATCACTTGGGTTTTGGGTTGGTTTTTTGTTTTCGTTTTTTTTCTGATGTCTATAATGCACCCGCTGTATAAACAGTTGAGCTAAAAATCACAGTTCTTGTAAATTAACTGTGAGTGCTAAAAAGCTACATTTAAAACAATCATTACTGAAAATCAGTAATTCATTTGTCCCAGCAGAGATTTTAGCAAGTACTTAATAAATGCACCGCTCCTCTTCTTCCATTATTACTAGGCTGTAGCTGCTAATTTGGGATAATTTGCAAGGAACTGAAGAATGTATTTGAGGAGAACCTATTTGTACTATCTAAATGAAATTGGATAGGTAATGTTCATTAAAACTACTGAGAAAATAGCTGCAATATTGAGCAGACTGCATTTAGCCTCTATAAAGAGCTTGTAAAGAACTGGGGTGTTTCTTTTTTTTTTAAAAAAAAACAAAAACAAAAACAAACCAGGACATCAAAATGTGAGTCTGACCAGCAGAAGGCATTTTCATGTACATATGTAGTTTGAAAAGAGCGAAATGTTTAGGCTTTGTTACACATCCTCTCATATGGGCTTGGAAGAGCTCAAAGCCTTCCAAGAAATGATTGCTTCCTAGCAATTTTAAGTTGGCATGTTCGTAGGACAACAAATACAGTTGAACTTTCTTAGCCTACAATGAATTTGAATTGGCAAAAGCATCTGGGGAGTACCAACAAAACAACCCACCACAACAAACCACCCTTTTTATTTAACTTAATTTGAATATGGAAAAGATGCCTATGTGGAGGACTCGTGTAGAGAAGCATATAAGCTGCAATGCATTTCTACTCCATTTTCTTCAATCTTATCAAGAATATGATGTGGAAAAAATGACAATGTGAGAATCCTTTTAGTGTTAAAGTAGTAAAAATAAAATGATAACTCTGTAAGCAGGCACAGTTGAGGTACACTTTGGACCAAAGCAGGTGCTAAGCTCTGCCCTCAGCAGTGACCTCTGCCTTCTTGAATGTTAGGTAACTCAGTTCAGCCCTTGAGGGAGGATCTTTCCAAAAGCTTTGGGATTTCCGGAGGTTTTGTTTTGATAATATTTGCCAATAAACTGCATGGGTCAGATAAGATGGATTTTGAAGGGATTCTTGGTCCTTCAGAACACATAGTATGTCTATTAGATTTGTACTGATACTTTGTTTGGTTTTTAGGTGTTTACACGTGAGTGCATGAGCCACTATCTAAGAGTATTTAATTTCCTTTGGAGAGCGAAGCGAATGGAGTATATTCTTACTGATATATGGAAGGGGCACATGTGCAATGCAAAGCTTCTGAAAAGTATACCAGGTGAGAGAGGCCTAAATGAATGGCGTACTTGTAAACTGGGTTTAGATGACTGTTTCTTGGTTTAAACTCTTTTAAGAGGGTAAGGGGGGAGAAACCAATCCGTTGGGACAAATGAATATTGTATTTTGTTGCTCCTCTTGACTGGCTGTTGAATGGTAGATGATGATGAAGATAGAATAACATCATTGGAAATTGAAGTTTCCTGTTTGTTTTACTTAACACTTAGTTGTGAGGTTTTGTAGCAGTGAGCAAACAAAACATCCCATGTCTCTGGAAAGAGACTGTTACTCTTTCGTCTCCTTTTAGTCATCTTTGATGCCTTCTTATGTGTACCCAATATCTCCCTCTTTCTTGTGCTGGAAGTAGTAAGTCTCACAAGTGCACACTTACAAATTTACTGGTTTTACCTTTACTCATTCCCTGTGCTTTCATTTAGCTAAGAACAGAAGAGACTAAGATAAGAGAACAGATGTTTAAGAAGAAATAGGAAAGCTCTTAAGTGTAGTGGCTTTGGTGTATGTTTAATGACTGCGACTTTTTGATCCTCCTTCTCAGCCGAGGATATAGTCATATTTGTGAGCATCTGTACTGGCTCAGTCTTGACCTTTTTTACCTATCTGCATTTCTTTCAGTAAAAAATAGCTATTGAGGGTTACACTTTGTGGTGTAGTAATATTTACAAAGCTATACTTATGATTTTATAATTAGGAACTGTTTGGTGGGTGAGACTGGACACTTTGGCCTCAGAAAGCTGCTGGGAAACAAGCTCTTGTGAAGTCTGCTCCTGTGCACAAGGCTGATCTCTGGAACTGTACAGGATGACTAGGTTTCCTTTCTGTTTCTAAGAGATAGGATTTAGTTTTCTGTCATTTCCCTGTCCCAAATGAGGGCTTGTTTGACTCAAAACCAATGATCTATTGCATTCTTGCTTTCTGTTCATTTTGAGACTAGTTAACAGATTTTATTCTCATCACCTGAGGGTCTTCAGGCTGGAGCAGTCTCCCATTGCTACGTTTTGGGGTTTTTGTTTTTTTTTTGTTTTGTTTTGTTTTGTTCTTTTGGACTCAAAAGGAAGTTTGATTTGTCTTTCATCCTCTCCCTGCCCCTTTGGGAGGCCTTTCTTAAGCTTTGCTGTGGAGCAATTGTCTGTAAGTAAAAGCTCCGTTGTTTGTCGCCTTTAGGTTTGTCTGTGTTTTAAGTAACGCAGACGTTTAAAACGCTGGCCAAGCTCTTATAGCTGTTGTTGGCAGAAGAAGCTGAGCATTGTATTTCTCGGTGCCTCTGACAAAGGAGAGTATGTTTGCAAAGACTTGTACTGCCTTCTGCCTGAAGGGACAGGAGTCTTTCTTGCTCACTAGCATGTCTAAGTTGGAAGCTGTGAGTAGCTTTTTTTTTCTGAAATACATGGGGACTCCACCCAAGCACTGATTTATGAAGAAATAGTAGAATTTGCTTTTATGTTCTCTCTCTCTCTCTCTCTCTCCCCCTCCAAAACAGTACCTTGCCCTTCCAGTCACAGAGCACCAAGTTGAAGACAGCAACTGATAGGAGGATGCAGTTGCAGGGTCCTTTGTTTTTCAGCCACAAAGAGGTAGCATTGGCTTTCAAGGATAGCTTTGTTCATTATTCCCAAAAAGTCTTCAACAGCCAGGGATTTTAATGCTTTAAAGAAGTACTTCTAGACAGTAGTGTCAAGCTTGCTTTTTTCCTCTCAGTAACTTGAAGAAACACAGATATGTCCAACTCACTGATGTTGAGTGATTTCTGTTGTTTAGCTAACGCTGGAATTTTTTCATTGATCCTATTTAAAGTAGATGCAACACAATGTGTTAGGGATAGTCTTCTTGCAAAGACATGAGAAATGAGGAACAGAGTAGCTCGTAGTATCTTTGGGTGGTTCTGTAACATCCCAAGACAGGAAAATGTAGAATTCCTTTGTAGTAGTCTCATAGCTTGTCTGCAGTGGCAAATTACTTTTGGCAAATTTTTGGAAATTAGTTCCTCTGTCTGGATATGTGCCTGATTCCACACTGCTGAGTATCTTCATTCCAGAGAATTTTTGCAGTTGATGGTAATCTTGATAATACCCTTCTGCAACAGAGATCTTTGGCAGGTGAGCAGCTGAGGCAATTAGTGACTTACCTGTGGGGGTCTCTGGCGGATCAGGGAATTGCGCCTGGACCACATGAGCCACAGATTCCCTACCCCTGTCACAGCCACCCTCTCTTTTGGGCTCAGTGTAGCTAAGGCATGCAAAATACATGGGTGGTTTGAAGGCTAATGGTAAGAGATGAGAAGCCCCAGAAGCAACTGTAAATCTGTGGGCTCAGATTTTTCAACCAGAAGAATGCATGGGATGTTTACTGTATTTTGGTGTCTTGGGACTGAGACGGTCTTTTTCACTTGTGATATTCAGCAAGTTTCCAGCACTGCCTGAGCACACAGTTGGTGTCATCTTTGGCTTATGTTTTCTAGGAGTTAATTATACAATGTTCATAGAATCATAGAATCATAGAATGGTTAGAGTTGGAAGGGACCTTCAAAGGTCATCCAGTCCAACCCCCCTGCAAGAAGCAGGGACATCCCTGACTAGATCAGGTTGCTCAGAGCCTCATCCAGCCTGGCCTTGAACGTTTCCAGGGATAAACGTTTCCATGTTCTTTGCTTATCTTTTGCCAGCCAGTATTGCTGCTGTCATCCAAGACTAGTGACTGTTTTATGAAGTATTCAATTTGGTAGAAGAAGTTTACACACCTGGTTTGATGGCTGTGCCTGTCCTTATGATTTTTAACATGCCATCTCTTTGGATTTTTTTACAGAGCTTTCTGGGGTGCTTCATCAGTGTCACGTTCTGGCATCAGAAATGGTCCATTTCATTCATCAAATGCAATATTACATTACATTTGAGGTATGCTCTATCCACCCAATTAGTTGATTAAAAATGAAGTACTTTTAATATTCTGTGTTGTGTGTCTTAAATTTCAAAGAGCTTGTCATCTAGCAAATCAAAACAGCCCAATCCTGAATCATTACTACAGGTGCTTGAATGTTCGTGGGATGAACTCTGGAACAAGGTCCAACAAGCACAGGACTTGGATCACATCATTGCAGCTCATGAAGTTTTTCTAGACACAATCATAGCTCGGTGCTTGCTGGATAGTGATTCCAGGGTAAGTCTTGTCCTTTGCATGGGGTTGTACCATTGTGATCTTGGCTTAAGAACTATTTTCTCTTAAGTTGTAGGAGCAAGGGGAAAAGTAATTTTTCTTTCTCTGATATAAGACCTTATTATGGTAGGCTCTGTTCATACTCCCTACACACCGTGACGGATGCTTATTATAAAACTTGTTATAATGTGGGACAGTTGCTTTTGGTCCAAAAAAGCTGTGTGGTCATGCAGCAACTGACTTAAGGCTTTGTAAAACAAGTCTCTCCAGCTGTGTGTAAAAAGATTTAATTTATTCGTGTTCTGAAGAGTGGTAGTAACTTAAAACTGTTTTGCTGTACAACTCTCTCATTGTTTTGTTGCTTAACTGTCTCGCAGGTACTTCTCAATCAGCTTCGAGCTGTTTTTGACCAGATCATTGAGCTACAGAATGCTCAAGATGCAATGTACAGAGCTGCTTTGGAGGAGCTGCAGCTGAGGTTGCAATTTGAAGAGAGGAAAAAACAGCGTGAGCTTGAGGTACAGTTAAGGATATTGCTAGAACAGGAAAATTAATTTAGGTAGATATACTTGTCTTTTGATATATGGGGATTTTAGGTATCACGTAGAGGTACAGCAGAAATGAAAAATGCAGTTGAGACAAATGTAGAAGTCCTCAGCAGTAGCTAGTGGATTCAAACAAAACTGCTGAATGGCGGTTTGGCTGAATTACGCAAAACCTCTAGGTGAATAGATTCTGCAGTGGGCTTCGGAGGATGAGAAATTTAGATCTGTTTTAGGTAAAGGAAATGGAAGAGCCTTTAATACTCTGAACCCTTTTGCAAAAAATGCCATAACTCCATGCCTAGCTCCCTACTGACAGTCTGTGGGACATGCGGAGCTGGTATGACACTCGCCTGCTTTGCTAACCTCAGATTCCTTTCATGTGCTGTACAACCAGAGGCTCCATGTTTGGCTTTCTATGGCAATGGCTGATTTGTATAAACATGGTGGTTTAGCTGGGCAGAAAGTGACCCAATTGGCAACTTTCGTCATGTGATGCATGACCACTTAACTCATTTGGTCTCTCTGTAGGGCAAGTGGGGTGTGACTGCATCAGAAGATGAAGAAGAGAGCAAGAGGATGAAAGAATTTCAAGACTCAATACCCAAAATGTGCTCACAGCTGCGAATACTCACTCATTTTTACCAGGTGCCCCTTATATTATGTTTTTTTTTTAAATATGGATGCTGAGCTTTGATATGTAGAAATCAATTTCAAATATGGAGTAGGTATAAACTCTATATTTGTGTGTGCAGTTTGTGGATCTAGGTCTTCATTTGTTGCTTCTCTACTTAAAAGCCTGTATTCACTGTGCCTCAGTAGACAGCAGATTTTGTGATACTGTATGTTGCCTTGACAAAGAGGAATAGTATCTTCACGTAAGTCTCATCTTTCCTCCAATAGTAGAAGTAATAGCTATCTTATGGTGTAATCAGAAAAAAAAAAAAGGTTTCCTTCTGCATTCCATTTCTTCTCACCATCTTTGCAAGTCATTGCTATTAAAGGCTGCAGAAAGGGTCCTTATTAAGGGCCTAACACTTGATTTTAAGCGCACTGAGATTGGCAAGCGGGTAAGCTGTTCGGGGGAATGTGCACAGGCTGCCTTCTTCTTTGATGGGAATTATTCTGGCTTTGTCCTAATTTGTTATATCCAATTCTAAAGCTCCCATTCCCCAGGAAAATCAGCTGTTAAGATTTCAGGGAAAGAATTGCAGAAAGCGATAAAGGAAGGGACACAGCACTATGTGCCACAGCAGCCTTTCAGGATTAGTTCCCAGGTCAACTGAAAACCAAAACCCTACCTCATCTGTTGACTTTGACATGTGAGATACTCTTGATGTTGTGTAACGTACCATTTAACTTCTCTTATTTATCACCTTTGGCATGCCTCAAGTTAGAATTTTTTAATGATGTTGATCCTGAGTTTGACTTACAGCTATAGGGCCATTTTTCTCTGTCTTGCTGTTGATATTGCTTGTATCTTTCTTTCTTATTTTAATATTCATAAACGCACATTTATACAAAGATTAAACACGTAAGCATGCATTATTTCCTTAAGTAAATTAATGAGGTTGAAGTGGTTTTGCTGGTTGTTACCCATATGTCCATTTTACCTTTTAAGAGTGCAATTGGTTCTTTGTAGCAGTTACAGTTGTAACTTAGCACCCGTACAGCATGTGCAGAGCACTTCCCAGTCCTCCTGTCTGGTGGTTTGCACCAGATGCATTTCTGTGTTGCCTACAGCTTTGCCAAGCTATAGCTAACTTGGACAAAGTGCTGCCTTGTCGGAAGAGTTCAGTTTGCTTGGAAGTTTGAAGAACAACAGAACAGTAGTTATAACCTAGGTTATAAAATTCTGGTGGCTTTTCTTGAAGGATGCACAGGTCCTGAGCTTTGAGAGGATTTCAAATCTGGCAGGAATTTGCTCCTGGGTCCAAATATTTCAGTTCTGCCTCCCAGAGCAAAATGGAGCCAAATTGTTTTAGAAGTGTAGACTGTGAATAGACTGTAGTTTGTGGGCTCTAGAGGATTGCTACTAGTTGGCGGTGTAGCTTTTGCCTACTTGGACTGTATTCCTGCTGAGCCCTACTATGGGTTTTCCATGCAGGACTTCCCTGGCCAGCCTTGGTCAACTGCAGGTAATGGGGTCCTCTAGTTATGAGCACGTCCACGTTAGTATTTGGTGGAGATCAGGGAAGAGCTCTTCAAGTAAGTCTTCCCATCCTCTCAAAGTCCTTTCCTTTCCTGCGTGCTGTGGAGCTCCTGCAGTCCCTTGGCCAGAGCCGAATGGGAAGATGGGCTCCAGAAGTGTGCCTCCCACATGCCAAGTGCAAGTCCCACGTAAAAACCACTCCAAATGCGTCGAGTGTACATATTGGATCTGTAGCACTGACTTCCCTAATTGGCAAACGCTCTGCTGTCCTCGGGTGCCACTTGCTGCTGTATAACCTACATCAAATACATGTTTTTGAAGCAAGCAGTGGCCTAATGCTGTCCTGTGTCACATTCTGCATGTGACACAGAAACAAGGTGAGGTCTCCTGTGGGCAGGGGTTGGGTCCTGAATTGGTCTCCCTGGTATGGTGGGGCTGCCCTGGGACGGCTGGGGCAGTGGCTCTGGGGCAGCTCCCCTGCAGCCTGGGAGTCTTTGGACAGATGAAGAGTTCCAGCAGGGCAAGGAGACAGGCAGTTTAAAAGACAGCTGTTTGCACTGGAGATGGAAGTGCGTGGCGGGCGTTTGAAGGTAAAAGGAAGCTCTGAGTTTTTGCAGAAAGAATGAATCCAGCATAACTCATTTGCTAATAATTGGGTTTTAATTCTTGTGCTTACCCTTTCCCGGATTCCCTCTGCCTCCTTGCCAGGCTGGACACCACTGATGTCTTCTTAGCTGTCTCTTGGGTTTTTTCTCTCTCCTGCAGGGAATTGTCCAGCAGTTCTTGGTCCTGCTGACAACCAGTTCTGACGAAAGCCTTCGATTTCTTAGCTTTCGATTGGACTTTAATGAACATTATAAAGCAAGAGAGCCAAGGCTTCGTGTATCGTTGGGCACTAGAAGCAGAAGAAGCTCACACATGTGAAACAACTGCTAAGGACTGCACCTCGGTATCCGAAGGATGTTGAACCTCTTGTTGACAATGCAATCAGTGTTGACATAATACAACCAAATTGTGCGTGATCGGTGTCTACCATTTCTGCAGGCAACATGTTTTCAGTCATGTGATTGTGTGACACTGTATAGCAGAAAGCAAAAAAGTAGTGTTTTTTTTACACTGACATTTCTAGAATTACCAGACTAAATGGGCTGACTGAACCTCTTCCAATCAACTTCTTCAATCATCCTCTTAAACAAATGCCAGTTTTATTTGAAGCTTTCTGAGCGCTCTCCACTGTAACTTATATCTGTGTCAAGGAAATCACATCTTTTGTTTATAGAAAGCATCCTTTCCTTTTTTAACAAGAAAATAAGAAGTTATTTTTTCTATATGTACTTGTTCTATTTGAAGAGAGCTTTTGTTAAAGCAAACAGACTAGGACCCAGACCTAATGTCCTTGTTAAAGCTATACAGCATTTCGTTATGCTGATTTTCAGTGTTGTGATGTGCTTGACTGTGTGAGAAACTTTGTATCAGGAGACATAAACTTATATTTAATTTTTTTGTTGTTTTCAAAGTTAAACAAATAAAAAAATTAAGCAGGGAGAGTCTATGGTTACTGTACAGGAGAAAACAATAGAAGCAGAGCAGGAGTGTATCTATTGCACATAAGATCTAAAAAAATGAAGTTAAAGCCTCAGTACTGTCCAAGGAAAGTGTTGGTTAAGATGGAAGTGAGTGAAATAACTGATGTTCAAAATCAGATGTGTAGAAACAAACTGACTTGCCTAATGTTGACTTCATTCTCTTCCCTTCCCTATTTTTTCATTGTAAATATTTATATATTGCTGTCCAGATGTTGCGGAGAGGGGGATTCTTCTTTTGCAAAGTTGTCATTATATCAGGTCATTTATTATGTTCCACAAGTGCAAGCTCAGAAAAATAAAACCACAATTATCTTTCAAAAAAGTGGTTTGCTTTTTTTAGTTGAAAGATTATTATTTTTCCACACGATGAGAAAGGAAAAGCTTCCAGTTAGGAGTGTATTGATTTACAGATCCCTACCTATTACAGTACTAGTTTTACCTATACTTAGCGTGCTGTGCAGTTCATTAATTAACAACTGCCCTCAGATCAAGCAGGCCTGTGGCCTTTTTTGCCTTTTGCTGTTACTCCACTTGAACTCCTGGGAAGCAGAGGCACCTGCCAGGCCGTGGAGGCGAGGCTTCTGTGAGCCATGACAGAGGTGAACTCTGGGGTGGGGATGATGCACTGGCTTGCAGCCCTCGACTAGCGGGTTTGCACTCCGGACACCAGGATTTCTGTTGCTGTGCAGGCCTTGGAGTCCTTGCTTTTGTTAGATAAAACAGGTAAAGCTTTTAACCCTGTGCCCTTAACGGACCTGCTCATGCAGCTGCTCTCAGGGAAGGTACTTGGAGGCAGCACTTCAGTCGTAAGAAAATATGGACTTTGAAGCCAGCAATATTCTGTGTGCCAAAGGAAAGCTGAAGGATGCAGAGCTTGGCATGACGGGGTCACAAATGACTTGACAGACAGGAAGCCTCTGGTTGTGTGGTGGGAGTGTGTTGTTCTTGTAAAATCTGAAAGAACAACAAAGCTTTTGTGATTGTGTTTTGGCCAAAACTTGTTGGGGGGGGAAAAAAACAAACAAACAGCCATGTGGGCATTCTTTTGGCCATTGCTTTCAGAGACATGTTGTGTGGTCCCATGTGACATTAGAGAATTCACAGGCCAGAGGCAGCATCAAGGTCAGAACTAGAGGACAAGTTCCAGAGGAAGGTTTAATTCCCTTTGGTGCTAAATGAGTCCAGCAATACACAGGAAATCTGCAGTAGTGGCTGTGCTGGGAATGATCATTTTAGGATGGTTCCGCAGATATCCATCGATCTGGGAGGAATCTGACTCCCCGGCTGAGGGGGACGTATTAAACTCAAGGCATAGAATACTTGGGCCGGTGGGGCCCTGCCCTTGTCCTCGGTGCTCCTTTGTGGGTAGAGAGCAGTCTTTTATCCCCTAACACAAGAAGCCATCATGTTTATTTCAATCTATGTAGTTTTTGTAGCTTCTGATCCTACAATTAAAACTGATCAGCTGTGGTATAACAAGGATAGCTTCAGGAAGCCAGTAACCCCTTTTCAAGTAAGACAGAGCAATGAAAATATATGTGGGCCAAAAGATGAATCTTTGTACTGTTAGGGCCATATTCTCATCAAGAGAGCGGATCAAAAGTTGAGCAAGAAATACTTCAAATCTTCATTTGGTCTTGGAAACAACTATATTAACAGCATTGTCATAATAAATTCATATACGAGAGTGCCAACACTTCAAACCAGAGCAGAAAATTGAGATTTGATGCATCGATAAATAGTTGAAAGGTGAGGCATAGCATAACCTGTCCGGCTCTGCAGGAAAATCCCCTGGAAGTGGATGGCAACTCTTCCCGAGACCTCCAGGTTCTCAGGGGGTGGCATCCATTCTTCTCTCTTTCTCAGAGATTGCTTTGCCCGTGCCTGTACCTGGAGAAGAGCCATCACTGCTCGCAGACCCCCTCTGACTGCCAGGCTGAGGGAAGATTCTGAGTCCCTGGTATAAAGTAACTGGACCAGCTCTGCTGGAAGATACCCTGGAAGTGGATGAGAGCTAGTGCTGTCATCTTTTTTTTTTTTTTTTTTTTTTTTTTTTTTTTTTTTTTATGGCTGTTTGAGCCTGGTTTTGTTTTGTGTTGTTTTGGTTTGATTTTTTTTTTGTTTGTTTGTTTGGTTGGTTTTTTTGTTTGGGTTTTTTTTTCTGACTTTTGTTTTGCCTTCACCTGCAGCTGGGCCTTCCCTCTTTGTGGCCCTGTTGATATTAGCTAGTGTTGCCTCTCTCCGACACAGAGCATGGCTTTTGTAAGAGAATCTTCATCAATATGGAGGAGGAGACTGATTTTGTAAAGCTCTTGCAACAGAAATGCTAACAGTGCTGCCCACAGCAAACTGCACTCCAGGATGCTGTCCCTAGAAATGCTTCACTGCACAGAGCAGCCGTGCCACCAGGAATGCTGGGAAAACCAACTCACACTTTTCTCTTCTTCAGCAATGATTGATGATCCAAAGGTGATTTTGGAAGGAGAAAGTGTGGGGAAAGTAGTAGGATAAGCAGATAAAAAGGACTGGTCGTGTGTAAATAGGGTGCTGGTCAGTATTTTTTTCTAGACTTGCGTTCACCTGATCCATTCAGTAAATCCTTTTCCCTTGTCCTGAGTGTCCCTGATGGAGATCTCAGTGCAGCACCTGGAGTGGGATCGCAGGTGGGAGATTTGCCTGTGGTGCCAGCAGCTGCAGACATGGCAGTATATATCTGGAGGTGAGCAGGACCTGTGGTCAGCTGCTGGCTGGACCACATGTCTGAGCCCAGCTACCAGAGAGATCCGCGTTCGTACTGCGAGCCTTGCAGGAGGCGGTGTGTTTGAGGGCTTCGTGTTGTTGAACAGATGTGTCTGCTCTGCTGGGCCTTGTACCTGCCACTTGAGCAGCCTGAATGCCGCCACGAGCAGCTCCTGTATGGGAATCTGATGGAGTGCCCCGTGCCAGCCCATCCTGTGTGCCAGGCTTTGGGAAGAAGGAAGCACTCCGTGGATGAGACCTGCAGAGTGCCCCACGGGAAAATTCAACAAGGCTCCGTCCAGTGCCACACAAATGTGGGGTGCCCAGCGTCTGAAAGGGCATAATTTTTACTTGCTGTGTGTATTCCTCTTGTTATCCTATTTATATTCATGGTTTTATGCTATCGTATTAAAACTTTTTTTTTTTGTTAAGCCATTTGTTGTCCAGCCTTTGTTACTGAGATCCACAAAGAACCCTGCACCCTCCCTCTCTCACACTGGCCTCGTGGGGCAGAACAACATTGTAGTTATAAAAATAAGTAATACATCTATATATTGTGTATTAGTGGCAGATATCTACCTCCTGCTCATGTGTATTATATCTCTCCCTAATGGACCTCCATCCTGCTGAGCCAGAGAGGGGAGCAGGATGAGGCTATTGATGCTGCCCGTGTTGACGTGAGCGCTCTGTGTGTCGGTCTGGGTTTACCTGTGTGGCCAGCTGCGTAAGAAATACATACGTTGTGTGTGCCTGTGCTCTGTGTGCGTGTGTCTACAGGGGCTGCATCCTGAGCCTTGCTACTGGTGGGACCGGGGGCTGTGGATCTGGGGCAGCCTCCCCTCTCTCAGGCTGCTGGATTCAGTGATTCCGAACAAAAGGGAGAGAGAAATAATCTTACATTTCATTTGTGCCTGGAGAACCATATTGAATTCTACATAAATGTGTGTACCTACTGTAAAAGTTCACAACCTCCTTCTGCTGTGACTGCACGAGTGGCTTCCCTTTCAGTGGGTGGCAGCAGCACTGTTCAGGTACGTTTCTAAGGAGAAACATAGGAGTTTTACCTTTTCACCTTATTTTCTAACACTGAACTGCTTACCTACTGCAAACAATGTTAAAGATCATCATTCTTAACAACCCATTTACTCTTTCAGGGCCATTCTTCATTTTGTAAGGTATGTAATGTGGGCTTCTGGCTGGTAATTTCAATGTTTTTCTGTTGGAGCTACAGTGTCTGAAAAGATCAGTACAGCTTGAGGGCCGGAGCAGTCACATCTCTGTGCTGAAACACTCCCAGCTCCTGCTGTCTCCATCCTGTCCTGGAGCCGTTGCTAAATGACCCTGCCTGCTTGACTCCTCCTTTTCAGAGTTACTAAGGACTAAGGAAATTTCAGAGAGACTGCAGTAAAAAGCAGAAATTTAGAAACTGAGGATAAAATTATAACCCACCTTAGGATGTCATAGAATATGCAAAACTCTTCTGGGGTGAAGGGCTATCTGTGCGGTGCTACCAATATCATAAATGCATTTAAAGGAAAAGAATGGGAAAGTATTTATGTCTTATTCTTTTAAACTACAAAGGATATTTGTCCTAATAGCTGACACAGAAATTATATCTTAACCAATATGAACTCTGAAGAAGAGAAAGTTAAAAAACGGCCCCTGAAAATTTAATGTCCCTATGTAAGTTACAACAGCTTGTCTGCCTCAGTGTACAGATGCAATTTAGTATCTTAGAAATATCCACTGGGAAATGCAGAAGCCCATGGTAGAATGTATTTTTCAGTGAATTAGTTATAGGTTTGGATAGGAAATCAAGGACAGAATATAATCATAATCCGGTTTTATATTAATGATCCTATTTTTCACTCAAGGCCCCACAGATTTTCTCCTCTTATACCAGATGCAGTGAACAAAGGCCGAAGTCTCTTAACTCTACACAGAAAGATACTTTTCTTTATAAAAACCCTAAATCTACGCCATTTATTATGTTAAAATTAGTTGTGGAAGGATTCTGTCTTCCTCCTGTCGTGTAAGATGTCCGATTTTTGAACAAGAACTTTTTTCAACCCTTCAAAATAGCATTTCTGTCAAGAATGGCCAATTACCTTTGGTCAGTGTGAAAACTGTAGCTCGTAGCACACCACATCTAATAATGATTTTCAGTATTAAGGACTCTTAAGTGCACATGTAAATTTTTAAGCACACTGAGTTGAAAGGTAATGAATGATTGGGAAAAAAAAGATATCTGGACAGAAAATTGAAGCTTATTTAAAAACTTCTAGACTTAAAGATTGGAGTCATCTGTCATATTTTACGCATGTTTCCTAATGCTGACCTTAGAAATCAGCTGTGGGTTGGTTTCTAAGTACATTTGTACTTATTTCAATTTTCACCCAAATAAGCAGCCTCAGAAATGATGGAGCATATTTCACACACAAGTCAAGTTGCTCGGAGACTTCTCAGAAGTGCCTAGTTCATTCTGAAAATAATCTTTTGGCTGCTTGAAATCTAAAATATCACTTTAACCTCTAATAGGATTCTACTGATTGGAGAGGGGAAAAAAAGAGTTGGGAAAACTGCAAGAGATGTGCAAACATTTGTAGGTAGAGCAGGGACAGCTACATAAACTTGCTGTTTCAGACGTTGGAGGAAATAATTCTGTATGATTTCTAGAAGGGCTTTGTAACCGTCGCCTGCTCTATCCAATTTAACAAACTGAAATTACTTACAGAGCCAAGGATAGCAACAGACAGCCAAAGTAAAGGATTCTCTTTCTGTCTGTAGTAGTTCAGCATGCAAAATCTCTGCAGCCATTGATTTAACTAGTCATTTGTCTCTCTTGAGGGCTTGCTGAACTGTAATTTTAAAATATGATGAGCATACGTTAGTTTTATGTTGACAGGGAATACTGCATTTTTAACGTAACTCAGTCTCTCTGAAGCATTGCGCCAAACTCCCTGACCTAGTGTTTTAACTGCTTTATGTGAGCTTGGAGCGATGCAGCCTTTAAGGAATCAGAATCACTTTTAAGGTTAACTGAATACTCTTCACTTCTTGCAGCCGGGCTGGGCTGAGTCGGGCCCAGGGAGGCCAGAGGGTGAGGCCTGCAAGGCCTTGCGCCTCCCCCTCTCTGCCACCGCTCAGCTTCTTCACATCTTCTCTCCTTTTTTTTTTTCTGTTTTCTCCTTCTTAAATACATTATTGCAGGGGTGTTATCAGGGAACATTCTGCTACCAATTGGCTCGGCCCTGGCCAGCAGTGGGTCTGCCCTAGGCCTGGTGGAGTCCACTGGACAAAGGGGAAACTACTCCTACAAGCTTCTTCCAGAAGCTGCCACTGTAGCCCCTCTGCCCCCACTAAATAAAACCAGGACACTCTGTTTCACCAGAAGAGCAGCAAAGGTACCTCGGTCAGTATTTGTTTTCCTTCTTTTTATTCCAAAGTTAGCTTTTTGCTGATGCATGTTAACTACTCAATATTGAACATTCTCTCATAAAATCATTGGGCCAGAACCTGAACTCCGCACGAGCGGAAACAGAGACTCGAAGGCAGGTGAAAGGGCAGAGACAAGCACAGGTGGATGTGATCAGAGAATCCAGAGGCCTCAAAAGTTAAAGAAACCAAGGTGATGGATCATCACTCGCAAAAGGAGAGAAGGGCAGAGGAGAAGAGAACAGGGATCCTGAAAGACAGCAAATGATGATTGAAGAGGTGCTCAGGAAAGAGGAAGGAAAGAGGAGAGAAAGAAAAACATATTAAAAAAAAAAAAAGTCTGAGGAGTGTAGGAGGTGAAATTTCTATCACTGCACAGTTAATTTACTTTAGCTCTTTGTGGAACAAATTCTGTTAAATATTTTCCTCCAGAAGTCATTGGAATAGCAATTAAGTTAGCTAAACATGAGAGTACTGAAAATGCAACTGGAGTGATTGTTACCATCAGTCTGAATATTAAAAGATATGACAGGAAAAAGCTGTCACAAAGTGATTACCCCTGTGCATGAAATCTGGAGCCACAGAGAATGAAAGGCAATTACTTGCCTTTGAGGTACATGCCACAAGAACAAGGTAGTTAGGCATCTAGGATCCCTCTCACTTCTACAATGGGAACATTCCCAAAACTAGTCAAGGCCACTTCATCTCTCTTTAAAGGTTTTCAAAAAATTGTCAAGAGAGAGGCAAAGAACACCGTCTTTGGCTTTGATTTCTAACAAGGCACTGTATTCACTCCTGAAAAGAGGGAATTTTATGGAGTTTTATCTCTTGTTTCTAATGAATGGTGCTGAAGGGTGTAAAGAAGCAGAGGGAAATTACAGAAGGGCTTACAACAGCAACTGAAAAGGCAAGTAGGAACTTTAACAACCTAGTGTGTAAAAATAAAAATTAGAGCATGTTATAATGGGCAGAAAATGAAGAAAACAAAATTCTCTAGAAAACAAGTAATTGAACCATCAGATGGAGAGAGGTAAAATTGCACCATTCAGAGGAGAACAGAAAGCATGAAGACAACATAAAATGTGGAGTGAAAATGGTGTTGGATAAATGAGAAAAGCGGGAGAATTCCCACTCATTGTGACTTGATTAAGGCAACTAAAATTTAAGACAAAACCACAATGTATTTTTAACAGCTATGATTCAGGTTATTAAAATCTCCATAAATAAACTGAAAAATTTTCTTTATTACCATGTAAAAGAGACTAATGCAGTATGAAGTTATACTTTGTGTACATATATATGTATGCACATAATATATGCATATAAAGTGTCAGTAGTCTGCTATGAATATAATTATTATGTCATTTTATTTGCTAAAGAAAAAGACGTGATGCAGATTTCACAGCTATAACAGAATGCATGGGCCAACACTGTTTCTCTCCAAAGTACCCGACAGGACATTAGATGCTGTGGAAAATGGGTGCCGTAAGCACTGCAGACAAAAGGAGTGCTGTGCCCCTGTATCAGCCATTTATGACTGCAAGAGCTATTGGAGATCAGTTCTTCCCAAAACGACTGAAGAGGAAACGTGGTTGACTTTACTACCTAAGCCTTCTATCATTCATGTTCTAAAAGAAGACTGCGAAATAAAGACTGATGCCTTCTCAAAATACGTCATGTCACAACTTCCCTTTCACCTTGATTTCCCTTCCCACCAGCCTTGTTTCTCCCTTTCAGAGGTGGTGGGGAGTTCTGGGATCCTTGATACATTTAGGAAGCAGTGTTTACTGGGTGTTATAAACACAGTTCTTGGCAGAGGAAATTAGTCAAGAGTTGCAGGAAAGGTGGAGCCTTTAGAAAGCAATACATGAACAAATAATCATAACTGCAGCATCCCTCCGAATTGCCCAGAGCACTTCAGATGCTGAAGAGCTCTGCGCTCCGATTGCCTTTGTATTCCAGCATTGTATGTATGTACAGGCTTTACATGTTTCCTTTCCCTGTTTTCTTCCATATTTCCATCAACCAGGTTACCTTGTTGCCCATTGTCGTAGTTCAGCCCCAATCGGGACCAGACTATGCAGTCGCTCTCTCTCACTGCCCCTACCCTCCAAGAGAACAGGGGGAGATGATATAAGAAAAACAGCTCAAGGTTTGAGATAAGGACAGGGAGAAATCCTTAAAGTTACCATCACAGGCAAAACCAGACTCTACTTGGGGAAAACTGTTCATTTATTACTAAAACTAGCAGGAGAATGAGACAGAGAAACAAGATAACCTCCTCCCCACCCCTCCCTCTTCCCGAGCTTAACATTATCTCTACTACCTTCCCCCCTCAGCACAGGGCGGCAAGAGGGGATGGGGGTTGCAGTCAGTTCATCACGCGTTGTTTTACACTGCTGCTTCAGGGTCAGGGGAAGAACTCCTCACATTCATCCCCTGCTCCAGTGTGGGGTCCCACCCATGGGCCACAGTCCTTCATTAAACTGCTCCGGCGTGGGTCATCTCTTCCACGGAGTGCAGTCTCACCAGAACGGCTGTCCCAGCGGGCCCTCCACGGGCCACAGCCTCCTTCAGGCATCCACCTGCCCCTGTGCAGGGTCCTTCACGGGCTGCAGGTGGATCTCTGCTCCTCTGTGGAGCTCCATGGGTGGCAGGGCAACAACCTGCTCCACCATGGTCATCACCACAGGCTGCAGGGGAATCTTGGCCAGGAGCCACATTACTCCTCCCCGTCCTTCTTCACTGACCTTGGTGTCTGCAGCTGTTTCTCTTACAAGAAAAGAAGAAAAGTTCTTCACAACAGACTGGCAGACGCCTCTCAGAATCTCTTCACATCATCCATCTCCTCTCCTCTCCACTTCTTGCAGCCAGGCTGGGCTGAGTTGGGCCCAGTCGGCCGCCTGGTGAGAGGCCAGAGGGTGAGGCCTGCAAGGCCAACGAGGCCTGGACCTCCTTGTCTCCTCTGCCCCCGCTCAGCATCATCACATCTTCTCTTCTCTCTTTTTTTTTTTCTGTTTTCCCCTTCTTAAATACGTTATCGTAGAGGCGCTATCACGGGACATTCTGCTCCCAATTGGCTCAGCCTTGGCCAGCAGCGGGTCCGCCCTAGGCCCGGTCGAGTCCACTGAACAAAGGGGAGCAACTTCTAGCAGTTTCCTACAGAAGCTACCACCTTAGGGCCCCCTCACTAAACAAAACCACAACACCCATGGGGCAATTATTTGATTAGATCGAATCTACAAGCCCCTAGGGGCAAAAGAAGTAGATACGCATTTTTTCAAAAAGTCTTCAGGGGGCACCAAAGAAGCAGGCAAAAAATAGGTTTGGCATCATGAAGACACATCTTTACCGGTAAGAAGTCCCACCTTTATGAGAAAAGCGGCAAAGCAGCTGTGAAAGCTGGAGCAGCAGAGGAATGGTATGTGTCAGATCCAGACTCACCCCAGAGTTAGAACACGTGCACAGATTCCAATATTTCACAGGCAAAAAGTCTTGGAAATTAAAATAAATCCCTGCAAACCAAAAGAGCAAAACAGCCATTAATAACAGAATAGGAAATAGTTACAAAAAGTGTAATTGGATGGTAGCCAGGAAGTATAAGACAAGAATAAATGTTACCATTTCCTTAATTAAGACCGTTAAAGGGCAATACTGTAAGTGACTCAGAAGATACAGCTGCGTAGAAGTTTACAGGCTCTTGCGACTTAAATTATAGGGTTTCTTAATGGGCAATTACATGATTGTAGGCTTATTTTAAGGCTTGACCTTTCTCCATTATAAATAAAGAACTCCTCAAGAGCACCTTTTAAAAGCGTAGGCAGATACTAAACAAGATCAAATTTTTAAGTTCATCCTGACAAGCTGATTTGGTTGAACGCAACTATTTGCAGCGGGTGCCCAGACATGCTAAGGGTCTTCCAAGCCTGCAGCAGAGTGACCTGTATCAGGATGCAGAATACTAGAAATCCTGCTGATCCCATCCATTGCCAGAGACAGAGATGCTACCGGTGCGGCATCACACACCTCACAGACGCGGTGTCTCTGTGACTCTGGTTAGACTGATTGCTTATAGAACTTCTAGAGCTCCAGGTGAAGCTCTGCATAAACCTTCCACTTTTCTTCCACCCACTGGCCTGCAGCTGTGGGTCTAGTACATGGACACAGAGCAGAAGCAATTTGCTGTTCAAACTCCGAGGCTGAAATTCCTGAAACAGCCTTTAGAGGACAGCGGAGAATTGCAAATGACACATTTTCAGCCCTAGCCTCAGTCTGGGATCCTTCGGTTTTTTTTTATACAAGTTATGAGTTCTAATTCAAAGTGCAGATGAATTTGACTTCTGTTTTAATGTGTGCTCTTTATGTACTATGGCTTTTTTTTTTTTTTTATGGGTTGGGGCTCATAACAGCCATGTATTTTTAATTCAATTTTTCTTTATTTTTTTTTTAATTAAGTCGTAGCCTTTTATATCATTAAGAATTCCAGTTTCCACCTGGCTAATCTGTGGCCTCGCTGAATGAACTGCTGCGTTGTCAAAAGGAGCTCAGTGCTTCACATCATGTTCAGGTCTAATGGAAAAGACAACAGTGTCTCCAGTTGAAAAATATTGGTGACCGCTGTTGGAGGCTGTAGTGATCCTGGACTTTGACATGGGGACTTTAAATCTGTGGGAAATTTGCCATCTGTGTCCACTTCTCCCTCTGTGGGAAAAGCTGGGCCAAATTCTTTAAGATCTCTTAGCAATAACAAAACTGTAGTTGGGTTTTGCTCTAAATTGGTAGAAGCTGGTTGGGTCTGTAGCACTGACTGCCTGGCTGGGCAGATGCTCTGCTGTTCTGTGGTGCCACTTGCTGCTGTAGGTATGGCCTACGTCAAACACGTATTTTTTGAAGCGAACGGACGTCTAAGGCTGGCCTGGCCTGCATTCTATGTATAACACAGAAACAAGGGGAGGTCTCCTGTTGGCAGGGGTTGGATCCAGAACTGGTCTCCCTGGTACAGTGGGTCTGCCAGGGCAGTGGCAGAGGGGCAGCTCCTCTGCAGCCCAGGAGCCTTTGGACAGATGGAGAGTACTGGGAAGGCAAAGAGAGGGGTGATTTAAAAGACTGAGCTGTTTGCACTGGAGATGGAAGCGTGTGGCAGGCATTTGAAGATAAAACTGCTGACAACCACTTCTGACGAAAACCTTCATTTTCTTATCTTTAGATTGGATTTCAACAAACATTATAGAGCAAGTAGCCAAGGCTTCGTGTATCGTTGAGTACTAGAAGCAGAAGAAGCTCACACATGTGAAACAACTGCTAAGGACTGCACCTCGGTATCCGAAGGATGTTGAACCTCTTGTTGACAATGCAATCAGTGTTGACATAATACAACCAAATTGTGCGTGATTGGTGTCTACCATTTCTGCAGGCAACATGTTTTCAGTCATGTGATTGTGTGACACTGTATAGCAGAAAGAAAAAAAAAGTAGTGTTTTTTTTACACTGACATTTCTAGAATTACCAGACTAAATGGGCTGACTGAACCTCTTCTGATCAACTTCTTAAAACATCCTCTTAAACAAATGCCAGTTTTATTTGAAGCTTTCTGAGCACTCTCCACTGTAACTTGGATCTGTGTCCAGGAAATCACATGTTCTTTTGTTTATAGAAAGCATCCTTTCCTTTTTTAACAAGAAAATAGGATTCTTTTTCTATATATACTTGTTCTATTTGAAACCACTTTGTTAAAGCCAAGAGTTTTGGATTCAGACCTAATGTTCTCATTAAGAAGCTATACAAAAGACATAGTTATGCTCATTTGCAGTACTGTGAGATATTTATTACAAACTTCCATACTTTTTTCTGTGTTTGTTTTCAAGGTTAATATTACAAATAAAAGTCATTTAATAGGTAAATTCTACAGCTACTGTACAGGAGCAAACTATAGAAGCAGAGCAGGAGTGACCTTATTGCATATGAAATATCCTTAGAACTGAAGTTAAAACCTCAATACTGTCAAAGGACAGCATAGTTTATTTTAAAAACCTGATATGTTAGAAAGAAAATTGTTTAGGTAATCAAAACTACTTTGTTTCTCTTTCCTTGCCTTTTTTTTTCTGTTGTAAATATTTGTATATTGGTGTCCAGATATTGAGGGGGAGAATCCTTTTATTTTGTTCTCAAGGATGCCATTATATCAGGTAATTGAAGTATCCATCTATTATGTTCCACAAGTACAAGCTTAGAAAAAGAAAAACACAGTTATCTTTCAAATACTTGTTTTGCCTTTTGCAATTGCAAATCACTAATTTTTGAGCAGGGTAAGCAAGGAGAAGCCTCCAGTTTGGAGTGCAGTTGGTTTACTGATCTCTCTAGAAAACAAAGCCATTACCAGGCTTTAGTACTAGCATTAACTATAATTACAGTTGCATAAAATTCATTAATTAACAATTGCCCTTAAATAAACTCAGTCTGTGACCTTTTTTTCCCCTTTCTCTTACTCTCCTTGAACTCCTGGCAAGCAGAGGCTGCTGCGAGTCCTGACGGAGGTGAACTCTCATGAGGCTGATGCTTCAGACTCACAGGTCCACACTGAGGAGATTTGCCCTCTGGAGATCCAGACACTGCTGATGGTGGAAGTAGTGCTCCCCAGCAGGTTATCCTGCAGGATAACCTGCCTTTCCCAGGTAGGGTGGGCACAGACTTTTCAATTGCACTGTGTAGTGTATAGAAGAACAGAAGTTCAGGTGGTGAGTGAGTCCTGGGAACAGTGGTAGCGGAGGGCGAGGGAGATGGGAATTCAGTCATTATGTAATTTTCTTTCTGGACAATTAGACATATCACTCTCAAGAGGAAGCCTTTTAAATCTCAATCAAAAGAGGCAGCTTAACTTCTTAGCAGGCTGCGCCCCTTATCTCTTGAAGCAAACCTGCTGACCAAGACTTTGCAGATTCTGTAGTTGAGGCAAAGACACTGTTTTGCTTCCTCCCAGCTCAAATATAATGTGCCCTGTATTTTTCACCAGGAGAATCTGGGTGATACAACCTGCAATTTACACTGCCATTCCGTTTGATTGTCTGCTGTTTTGCTGTCTCACAGAGGAGGGTAGTCTCCTAGCACTAAGTAGCTGATTTAGGCCAAGTAGGAGCATCTCCCTCATCATGCAAAGGTCTAATGCCTAAGTATAAATTTAGGCTAAATTGGCATTAAGCTTCTGAAGCAGTCAAAGCTCAACCTCTAAGGTTAAGAAAGCAGTTTTACTACCAGGAGAGGGACCTGCCCTACATCAGCCCACTCACTCTACCCGTAGGTGTAGCTTCTTCCTCACCTGCATTACAGGATGGCTGAGCTGTGGCCTGACCTAGGTAAGCTGTGCTGAGAGTCTACTCTTTGCTTGGAAGCCATTATTTTTAGCAAGATAAAATGTAAATCTCCAAGGTTTGCAACAGAAACATCCATTATGGCAATGTACTTGATAAAACTGATTGTGACCCATGTAGAGGATGGAGACCTGTAATACCTACTGCTGTGTCTTTCAGCATCACTTGCAGGTGTTATGTTTATTTAGTGAAGTTTGGGAGTTTAGTGAAGATGGGAGTTAGCTCCATCTTTTCCTCTGCTCCCTTCCCTCTCTTTTGCCCCCTCTTCACTTCACTGAGCTAGCTTTAGCTGAGCTGCTGCCATCTCCTCCCTCTGGCAGCAGTGCAGCCCTCGGCTCTTCCTCTGATCCTTGGAGATCTCCTGCAACAAGCTCCTGGAACTTGCTTGGTGCTCCCCTGAGCCTTTTAGCTGAGACATGGGGATGGACTTCAGAAAGTCTTACTTCCCCTTCTCTTTTGTGGCCTATTTTTGTTTCTTTTAACTGTAATTAGTGCTATGTTTCTCCTTTAAACCAGAAGTTGGGCTTTTTGCCTCCTTCTCACTCTTCTTTCCCAGCTAACTAAACCCCTGCATTTTATTAAGCCATTTCAGCAATTACAGTTATGAGTTCAGACACGATTTAGGGATTGTATCCTTCGCTGCTGTGAAATAAAATATGTAAAGTTCTTATTTCTGTTCCACTTAAGGTACCTCCCAATGCAGCTTCATGAGAGCGTTTCACGGGAGACCTTGCAGGCATCTTTTCAGCCAAAAGAAAATTTGGTCCCTGAGGCAAGAGTTTTGTGTGCAAAGGGAAAGCTGAAGGATTCAGAGGATTCTGGTTTAAACCATTGCCAAAGTAAGTGGCCTCTGGAAATCAAAGTGCATTTACAGACCTCTGGCAAACATCCTGAAGGGCTGGTAACTGGCTCACTCTCCAGTACAGGCATCTTCTGTGTATCACTGTAAAGTAATTGTGTTGCCACATCACCTCTGGCCATTTGTGAAAACTCAACATTCATTTACAGGCATGTTTAAATAATTTAATAGTCTCTGTATGTGCTACTGTAACTGTTGCAGTAATGTCCCTGGAGCCCCAAACATTTCTTCTCTGCCAACTATCTCATATAGCCAGTGCTTGCAACAAGTTCTGTGTTGGTGGACCCAAATACCCAGACAGAAATCACTGCAGCCACCAAGAACGTGGAGAGGAAAAGGGAGATTTAGTTAGTTCACGTCTTACTGCTATTAATATACAATTAGTTCTAATATCAGCAAGTACCCAAGCATAATCGAGAAACTTTTTTTTTTTTTTTGTTAATATGATTACAGAAGAAAACTTGACTTCAGCACTTGTAGGACCAAACGACAATCACACCAGGGAAAATGACAGGTGCTAGGCTCTCATGGTACAAAATCACCAATCACCAATACAAAAATAATCAGGTGAGATTGCAACTTCTCCACTGTTGTGAGGCGGGCACTGTGGTTCTTGCAAGTTTTCCTGTTTGAACAGCAGCTGTGGATAACGGGTATTTGTGAACGCTGTTCAAGGTTTTGATGTACGGTAGAATTGCAGAAGTTCTGGTCTTCTCATCATTTGCTTTTGGTGCTGAATTAGTGCAGGACGTCTCATGAGCAGGCTGCTCTTCTGAAGCTGCTGAGTCCATGCCATTGCCCTAGGACTCCTCTGCTGGCAGTCACAGGCAATTGACTGCAGTTATCGTTGAGATTCACATTTAATATGGCAATCACATCCTGTCCTCTTTTTGCTTATATTCCTGAGTTTTGTCTGTGTTCTTCTACTTCTGATTATTTTCTGTTATGGGTAGTGTTAGTATTAGATAATATTAGTCCTGTGCAATAATAAAAATGTTTCAGGAAAGGACACTCACTGGTATGAATTAAAAAGAGCAACTTTACAGCAAAGATTATCTTTAACACCTAGTGTCGCACTCCAGAATTCAGTGGTGAGCTCTATAACTATAAACACTTAGTTGCTAATATCAACCATCTGATAAAGAATTATGTGCAAGAGGGGAATCAACTAACTTTTCTCCTCTCCATCAGTGAAGTAACTACTGAAGTCAGCACTGTCCCAACCAATACGAAACCAGAGACTGCCACCGAGACTGTTGCGTGGTGTTTTTATACTTCTTTATGATCTCCAGCCTTTGTGTTCCTCCTATCTGGAGGAAATAATTAAATTCTTATGTTAGAGGGGGAAATCCTGCATTGGTGATAATTCTATGAAGTGTTTGACATTCTTGTATAATCTCGTGTAATCTGTCTTAACATTGTCAGGAAATTTTCTTTTTCGCTTTGTTAGTGTCTCTGAATGTGTGAAAATCCTGGAACATCAACATTTTCTTGGTTTAGGTGGCAATAAAGGGAACTTCCAAGTCATTGCAATTTAACGTGCTGTGGAGCCTCTCTAGAGAGACTGTCTCTAGAATTGCTTTTACGGCTATGGCAGTTTTGACTGGTTTAATGATCTGATTCAGTGAGATGCAGCCACATTCCCTCTTGTCCTGACAGCCTATCGAAGCCCTTACAGAGAAGGTCAAACAGAAGGGAAGTCATCGCTGTCTTCCTACGTACCTCCTTCCTGTGTCAGGTGCTAAAAGCTTTCCTACTAAACAGTGAGGAACTGGGCCTTTGTTAAGCCCTTATTCAGAGAGCTGTAATTTCAACATTCAAGGGATACTTGCCAAGCTTTGCTAACAATTTAAATTTGCTGTTGTATTTAATAGTTTTATTTCTGCATATGCAGTCTGTGCTCTGAAGCACAGGCCTGGGCTCGAAGCTGCTACTTCAAAGGAGACCTTATCTTCTAGATAGGGAGGCTGTAGGAGGAAAGTCGTTGAAAGAACTTGCTGGTGCATCCATCCTACTGCTACTGCCATGTAAAAGGATCTTCCATTAGTGGCCTCAGAGTTCAAGGAGCATCTAGATGATGCTCTTAGTCATATAGTTTAGTTTTAGGTAGTCCTTCAAGGAGCAAGGAGTTGGACTCGATGGTCCTTATGGGTCCCGTCCAACTTGAGATGTTCTGTGATTCTATGATCTTGACCCTCAGAGCAGAGAATGCCATTTCTTCCCACCACTCCCACTAAAAGACCCATCTTCTACTGAATTACTTTAAAGCTTACACACTGCAGCTGTTAAAAGAAATTTTTGCGTGGGCAGCCTACATATACATGCTCCTATGCCAACATCAGCCTAAAGGACAAGTTTCTCTTCTTCCCTGCTTGTGTTCATATGGGACCACATGAAGCCACGATTACCCTTGGTCCACCTTTCGCCCTTAAAGTGGTTTTGGATGGTTTTAATCAAGGAAATACCTTATTTTCCTATCTAGTTTGGTACAACTTCTATTCTTTCAACACAGCACTACCCTTGCTTTGCAAATCCAGAGACTACAGTATCAAGTTTTGTCCTTTCCACTTTCACGTTAATTCATTCTTCTTCCTATATCTCTTCCTTCCTGCTTTCTTGTTCCTTTCTATACCATCTGTTATTTTGGTATTACCTTCTTTCCCCATTTCAACACTTTTAAAAAGTGAAGTAAGTGAAAGACCTTATAGTACTCCTTTTCTTGGGTTGATGTATTTTTTAAATACTTACTATTCTTAAGAATTTGCTACAACACAGACCTAATAGTACTCACGTTTTTGCAGGATCTTCCCTGCTGAATTAGGCATCCTCAGAAATAATCCCCGTATATGGAAATTGAGACACTAACTCTGGCTCACAGAAAAAAAAATGTTTGGGTTGTTAGCCACGGCTAATAACCAAACTCCCACCCAGCCACTCACTCACACATCCCCTCAGCAGGATGGAGAGGGAGGAAACAGGAAGAATAGAAATGAGAAAGCTCATGGGACAAGACAAAGCCAGAGAGATCACTTACCAATTGCTGCAGGCAAAACAGATTCGAGTTGGGGAAAATTAATTTAAACCAATTAAAATACATATTTAATTCCTAAATCAGGTAGAGAGAAACAGAAAGACAAGAACTAAAACAACACCTTTCCTTCCCCCTTTCCCATGCTCGAGTTCACACTTTCACTTCAGACTCCTCTCCTCTTGCCCTTGTTACCACAGCAGATGCACTTGGTCCCTTCAGCAAGGCACCGAGCAGTGCAAGGTGGGCGTTTATGGTCAGTACATAGCAGCTTCTGTCTGCTGCTCCTTTCCTCCCGCATCTTTCTTCTGCTCCAGTGTGGGCTCTCCATGGACTGCAACTTCCCTCAGGAATATCCAGCTGCTCTGGTGTGGGGTCCTCCCTCCACGGGCTGCAGTGTGGATATCTACTCGGGTGCCTGGAGCACCTCTGCACCTCACATGCCTGGAAGTACTGACTGTGTACTTGGTGACACAGTCCAGGAGGCTGTTTGCTACTTTTGCTGCTGGCTCATGTTCAGCTTGCTTCTCCCCAGGTCCTTTCAGAAGAACTGCTTTCCAGCCAGACAGACCCCTGGTGTACTGCTGCTTGGGATTATTCTGTCAGGTGCGGGGCTTTAATTTTGTTGTTGTTAAGTTTCATGCAATTCTTGTTGACTCAATCTTCCAGCCAGTTGAGATCTCTCTATATGATGGCTTTTCCTTTCAGTGTGGCTACCTCCCCTCCCAGTTTGATGTTGTCTACAATCTTGGGGAGGGTGCATTTAAACTTGTCATCCATATCGTTTGTAAAAACTTTGGGTAGTGTTGAACACAGTGTTGACTCCTGAGGAACTCCACTCATGAGTGGCTGTCAGTTTAACTTTGAAACACTTTTGATCACAGCAGTTCAGACAGTTCACCATCCATCTTTTGGTCCATCTGTCCAGTCTATGACTTTCCAGCTTGTCAACAAGGATGTTCTGGGACATGCTGCCAAACACCTTGCTAAAATCAAAGTAGTGTTCTCCACAGCTCTCCCCTCATCTACCAAGCAACTTGTTTCATCGTAGAAGGTTATCAGCCACTATATAGCTTTTCTCAGTCACCTTCTTGTCCTTCATTTGCCTGGAAATACCTCCTATGAGGGCTCAATCCAGTTTTCCCAGGGAAAGACGTAAGCCTGACAGGTGTGTAGTTTTCCAGATCTTCCTTTTTGTCTTTTTGTAGATGAACATAATATTAGCCCTTTCCTACTTGTCTGGGACTCCCTGACCTGCATGATCTTTCAGAGACAATAGTGGTTTTGCAATGAGGTCAGCCAACTCTTTTAGCTCCCTCAGCTGCGTCTCATCATGTAACATAGACTTGTAAATACTGGGTTTGTACAGATGGTCCCTAACTCAGCTCTCCTCCACTATTGGTAAGAATTGTATATCTACATTTCCTGTTCTTCCAAACCCCCTGATAAATTGCACATTGTTAAAATGAACATTTCCTGTCATTGAATCTTTTTCTATAAATGTAGTTTTTAATTTTAACTTTCATTTTGTTCTGATTATGATTATATAGTTCACTTGTTAAAGAGAGAAGACTTTTATGCCATTTGAGACATCTACAATGCAGTTGCAAATAAAAATACTTATTTTTTTTCTCACACAGAAGTCATTAAAATATTTTTTGTAGACGAGTGAATCCAGGTTCTCCACCAAGAGCTTGTGATACCTGAATATGAACTGTCAAAGAAACCCCAGGGGAAACACTAAATAACTGTGAAGGTAATAGAAAAGGCAAGGGGCCTCCATTTTTTGATGTACTATTTCTTACTCGAAGCTGAAATTCAATAGTAAAACCAAAGCAGAACACTCCGCCGTGAGTGTGTGTGAACGTGGGATGTGTAAGGATGATGATGTGGATTCAGGGCCATTGGCAGGGAGGCAGCTGCTGGTGCAGCTGGGAACACGGGAACAGCTCTGAGGCTGGCTCCTCTTCCAAAGTGGCCAGGGAAAACTTTCACAGCCTTTTAGATAAAGGCGTTGGGACACTGAGACAAAACTCAACTCAGGGAACAGAAGAGGAGAGGAGGGAAAGGCACAGTCACTGATATGGCGACACGTAGCCTATGCAGTTCACAAAAAGAAGGTGTAGCAGAGGACTTCAGCTTGCAGGCCTGGTCCTAGGGAAAAAAATTCCCTTGAATTCTGTAGAAGTTCTGCCAAAATGAGAACGAGGACTGGTCCCGCGTGAGGTTGGCACAACCACCTCACCGCACCCATGCAGAACAACACATTACATTCAGGAAGGCTATGCAAGCTCCAACGCTAAAGCCCACGACAAAGCTGGTTTTGAAATGGTTTTAATGATAGACAATCTGCATACCAATGGACTCATTTGCGTATACGATAGCTTGGAACAATACCAGAGAAATATGTAAAAAGTCTGCAATGCTGTATGACAATAGCTTCCAAGTATGCTGACCTTCGGTAAACGAAACAAACGGAACGTACAGTACTCTTTTGATGAGGCATTAATGAAGGATTAAGAGCGGATACAGCTGCATCACACGAGCACTTTGTTAGACACGCTGTTTTCACGCTGCGCCTTCTCCGTAATTACAACAGAAACACTGCGCGAGGCAGGCAGCGGGTGTACGCTGTGACACGTTTCTATTTTACGACAGCCAGGCGTCAGGGAGCAGCGCGGCATGGCCTGACCCCCGCGTTGGCCCCACAAACACTGCTGTGGGCACCCACCGGGCGCTCCAGGCCGGCAGCTCTCAAGGCATCCCCACCGAGCGGGGACTGAGGGGCAAGTGGGGATGGCAAGAGGCCGTGCCCACCTCTGCAGAGGGGACACCTGAAATGCATCCCAGCCAGCCACACCAGTCACCAAGGTTCTGACGCTGCACGTAACAGCTGTGAAGAGCAGGGCTCGTGGAAGAGTTTGTAGGCTGGACCACAGTCATTCTGTGTGCAAAACGATCTTCTAGCATGCAACCACCCCCATCCATCTGAAGAGATACAAGCTCTTTGAAGTGGTGCTCAAATCCTCACCGCGCACACAGTGACTACTTATGGTTTTGCTCTTACCTTGTTGCCTTCCCTTGGTATCCACCTCCAGAGTAGGGAGGCATGCCATATATATTTAAAAAAAAAAGTGTGTGTATATATATATATTTCCTTTTTTATATAATTATATTGTGTTTCTTCCAAAGCTTGTTTGTAAGGAATGGATTGAATAAAATTGAAGCTACTAACATAGCAGGAGGCTTTCTATTTTAGTGAATTGACTCTGAGCACTTCAGTTCAGATACTGCAGGTCTGTTTTGCTGACTCTTCCCACTGCCATGTGCCCAGGATAACTCCCATGGAGCAACTGTTCCAGGAAAAAGGTTACCCTTTCTTTTTTTCCTTTTTCTTTTTTTTTTTGTTTTTTTTTTAATCTTTTTTTTTTTTCCTCTTTCTTTTTTT